>PVJO010009028.1:0-71914 GCA_004026905.1 Hystrix cristata | reverse complement strand
ATACCTGCTAAAAGAATCTTTATGGCTTTTTACATGTAAGAAATGTGTGGTCAGAACAAGTGGGCGGCGGCGGCTGCCTCTTCCTCTTCCTCTTCCTCTCCTTCTTCTTCTTCTTCTTCTTCTTCTTCTTCTTCTTCTTCTTCTTCTTCTTCTTCTTCTTCTTCTTCTTCTTCTTCTTCTTCTTCTTCTTCTTCTTCTTCTTCTTCTTCTTCTTCTTCTTCTTCTTCTTCTTCTCTCTCTCCCTCCCTCTCTCTTTCCCTTCTTCCCTCTCCTCACTTGTTTCAAGCAATATTGAACACAGTCTATGAGGTATCAGAAGAAACAATGGCAAAATCACCACCACTTCACTGGTACATTGAATTCAGATGTTCTTTTCTTATCTTTCTGCTATTTGCTTTTCTGAGATCGCAAATAATTGTACTATCCATAATGTATAAGTTTTATACACAGGTTTTATTGTTGCAATCTGTGGCAGAAATTTGGACATGCATATTTATTCTATTTTACCTACAACCGGGTCCCTTGTCTGATTGTTTTTAAAGAAACACATGTGAAATGTGGTTGTGCAACAAAAGTAATCTATGATTTGTAGCAAAATACCAGGGGGTTTCTATCAGTTCAGTGATCTAGACAAAGTAGCAGTCTCTCTCTGGTTTATTATATGTGAAATGGAAATAATAAAAATGTCTATCTCAAAGGGTTACTTGCAGATTAAAGGAAATAAATGAAATAAGCAGAGCCTACAATGAGTAGCATAAGATAGACAAATATTGAGAGATAGCTAGAAAGAGATGAAAAAAGATAAACAGGAGGAAATTGTAAGAAATAAGGGGAGAGACAGTATTGTAAAAAAAAAAAGTTCCTCCTTTATCTTCTGCCAAACACTTGTATAATGTGTACACACACACACTCAGAGGGAAGTATGGAGGGAGAGAGAGGAAGAGATAACAATGTAGGATGTACAAAGACACAAACACAGAGAATAAAACAGTGATATGGAAAAAAACCTGATGAGGCTGTGGGTGTAGCTCAGTGATAAACTACATGCTTCTTGTGAACAAAGTCTTAGGTTCAATCCCCAGCACAAACACTAAACAGAACCCTAACAATAAAAATCCCCAAATAAAATGAGTATCTGTCTTACAATCTTTTGAATTACTTTGCAACATGGGCATTCAATGACTATAGCCTTTGGTGTAAGTAGATGTCCCTCATCTGACGCCATTCTTGAGCATGCTTAATGTCTCATAACATTTTGTGCTCAAATGTAAGTAACAAGAGGGCGCGAATTTCTTGTCTAATTTGTTCCCTGATGTATTTCAAGTGCTTGGACTATCTCCTTGCACTTGCTAGCGTCTCTATAAAATTTTTGTTGAATACATGAATTAGTCAGCTTTCATTAATTAAGATGTTTTTATAATTGAGATGGGGCTTTGGTGAGGTTTACTTTATTGATGTTTATTGAGAATGTTTTGCTATGTAAAACAATAATGTAAGTACATTCTTTTGTAAGAAAAAAAGATTTACACTACCCTCAGAGAACAAAACAGGATTTTAAAACCACTACCTGTCAAACATTTGCTCTGTTAATTTAAAACTCTCTTCTAAAAATCTATTCTCTAATGCAAATCCTGTGTGAAGTCCCTCATAAGTTGGAGCCTAATTTAATGGCTATAAAATTGCAAATTATAAGGTACAATTCTTTCAAAATGATCTATTACCTATTTTATTTCATCAGTTTCATCTCTTTAAGTAGCCCAAGGAAGGGCTGGCTTATCATGTCTTAAAAAATATTGACTGTACCTCTGTAATGTCTACAAAATAGTGTAAGTTCCAATGTTCACGTTGACATGTAAATATACATTTCATTCACTGACAGTATGAATAATTTACTATTCTATTTACTAAAAACGTCCATATTTCTCAAAGCTCTTAATGATACTTACATTTATCTTGCATAATTTAATTTCACACCTAATTTTATGTTGCTTTTTATAGCTGATAATCAATAATTTGAAAATGTGTCACTCTATTCTGCCAAATCTGGATTTTTACTTTCTTTGTAAAATAGATCTAGTTGTCATTCTCTTGGCTCATCCATAAGATCCCTGCTAAGTCTTCACTCAGAGTAGGTTAACAATTAAATATATGGTTGCTGATCAAGCAGCAAATATTTGTTAAGGGTCTTCTATTTTGTTCCAGGTATCTATGTATATGATCCAAACTAATGATTAGGATTCCCAACAAAAATGGACATAGTGCACTGACAGATTCTTTTAGTGTTATCAGAAGTAAATTTTACTTTTCAAGGTAAAAATAATAGTTTGTTTTCTGTTTAAATTAGTGGACCTTTGCACAGAAAGCATGAACTATACTATATTAGTAAAATAAACGTAAATTCTATTTCACCTATTTCAAAAGAAAGTAAGGGGTTTTACATTCTCAGTACTCCAGGGGTAGAATGTGTACAGACAGCAGAAAAGGAGAGTTCACATCATTACAATTTTCACCTCGGCCCAGATTGGATCATACTTGTTCATTGGTTCAGCCATAAGAAAAAGAGGAATCTTTATAGTGGGTCTCAGTAAGTATATCCACAAAGACATAGACTCCAGTCTGAAGAAAAACAGCCACAAGATCATTTTTTTAAATGAGTGCATCATAATCTTTATATGGACTATGCAAAATTCTCTTAACAATTCTATAAAGTCATGTTGCTAAAAGTCAATCATACTTTATATTTCAAAAATAGCATACATGTTTCAAAAATAACCTGAATTTAGTCAGTTACAGTCAAGTATATTTAGCCAGATTTTAAGAACATGGGTGTTAAAAAATGTAACAACATAACGACAAAAATGGAAAGATCTAAAGAATAGCAAATGAATGATGTCACCAGTTCTTAAGAATGGATAATTTCAGGGGCCGGTACCAATGTTTGCATGAATCTATTATTTAGCTTGCATGCTACAGCCGTTGGTAGCAATTCCTTCTTTAGCCATGATTTACAAGAATCGTGATAGCCTCAATGTTCTCAAGAAGTTATTTGAAGGACAGCACACTTTAAGAGCTAAAGTAGAAAATCTTTTCTAGTTGCTTAATTTTACATCCAAATTTTTTGTCCTATTTAATTAGCCTTGGATCCATAAAAATAAAAGGGTACAAAATTACACAAACTATTAAAGAATTATCTTTGAACTCATCTATAAATCAACAATTTAGCAGGCCAATGTTTGGTTTGAGAAGTAGTTACATCCTCAGTGGATGTTTCACAGTCCGTTATAGTCATTCGTGCTCAGTTACAGTCTCTAGTGCTTGTCTTTCTTGTCGGCTACTGGAATCCAGCTCACAATAGTGTGATAGTCATGATCTGGAGATTTGTGTTCACAGTACTTGGGTGAAATGTCTGGCTTTACACTATCATACCTGTTCCTGCAATATGTACCACTGCAAACAATTCTTAAACTTGATAAGACAAAACCCAAATCTTCAGAGTAACAACCGATTCATGGTAAATTCTTTATGAATGCTTTTCATTCTCTCCTATCCTCACTACTTTCTTCTGTAACACTCCTTTTTTTTCTTTTAAAATGAATTTAAAATGTAATCTCTGTTGTAAGGACTTACCTAAGACTACCAGACAAACTTGGTGTTCCCCACTACATTGTGTACCTGGTTAAATTATAGCAATTCTGTGATATTGCACTTTAGTTATTCATTTGCACATCTGCTTCATCATTTGACTGTAAATTTTTAGCAGTATCTAAAATATTTAGTTATCCCTTTCCTAAACTTGTAGATATAGCATTATCTGAGCTATAACCCTGTCACATTATATGACAATTTTTTTTTTACGGATCTCTGTTTTAATAAAATAGAAGTTGTTTCTTCAGTGACCATATCAAACTTGGCACATCATTACTCCATAAATCTCTGTCGAATGCACGAATGAATCCTACAAGTAGCAAGTAGGGTGAGATGCAGATGTCATACTGGTGAAGAAACCATGTGATTTATTAACCATAAGAATTATCATTTCAAAAGTAATTGATTTTTTCCTTCAGTATCTACGACTTAGGACAATTCTTTCATGTGATAAACATCTTGGGAATATTTTTATTAGAATTCTCAGTGTCCATAATTTTTTTTTATTTTTATGGTTTCTTCTATTTTGTTCTGTTTTTGTTTTTTTTTTTTTTCTTTTGTCCACAGTGTCTCAAAATGTTGCCCAGGGTGGTGTAAAATTCCTGGGCCAAAGTGATCCTCCTGCCTCAGCCTCCCAAGTTGCTGACATTATGGGTAAACATCATTGCACACACCTGTGTTGTATTTATAAATGATTGAGGTCCAGAAAATACCCTGAATAATTATTCTGTGAAGAGATCAGATATTTTTATCTTCTGTAAAATCCATTTTATTGAGGCATACTTTAGATAGCATAAAAATCACTGATTTGAAGTGATCAGTTGTTTTTTGTGGGTTTTCTCTTTTCTTTTGGTAACTTTTAAAACATGTTTTTATGTTATTAGTACATGTTTGCAATTCATGAAGTTTACTATTGTCTTGGGGTGTGGTTACATGTTGTTATAGTTTGTGTCTAGATGTCCCCCCAAAGCCTCATGTGGTCATAGGTGGAGTGATTTCAGAAGTGGCTGGATCTAGAGTGTGTGATCACTAAATTAGTCCACTGATTGCTTTGGCATAATTCTGCTGGGATCAAGGATGTGATACTAGGATTAAGGGCGCTGGGATTAAGGGTGGGAGTGCCACCCACCCTAAGGGCGATAGCCTGGATAAAATATAAGAGACAGAAAGAGGCTTGTCTATCCCCTTTTGCTTGCATCCCTTGCTTACCTCGCTGCCTTCTGCCTGTCTGCCTTGCCACCCTGCCTTGGACCCAGCTGACTGTGGACTGAAACCTCTACAAACTATGAACTAAATAAACCTTTCTTCCTCTAACTTTGTGTGTCAGGTATTTTGTCCCAGCAATGAGAGAAAAGTAACTAAGATACATGTACATATTATAGCTTGCTTTTTTAATCCTCTTCCCTTCCCCTCTCCCGCTTCTTCGGGTTCCCCTACCCATTTTTCTACCTGTTAATATTATTTATCTCATATTATGGCATTTAGTGTTTACATTAATTGACTTTTTAAAGTTCTTGTGCATAGTGTATCATTATTTTTCACTTTTCTCCTTCCCCTCCTCCTCACCCCTCACCCTTACTACCTTGGATCACTTTCCTATTCCAAGAGATCCATCCTCTTGTCCCCTTGTTGCTATCCCTTTATCATTTTTTTTTGTTTGTACTTTGCCTCATGCAGATGAGAAATACCATATGGTATTTCAGATTGTATGTCTGGTTTATTTCATGTGACATTATATTTTCCAGGTGCATCCATTTTCCTATAAATGTCTCAAATGTGTCATTCTTTATAGCCAAGTTGTATTCCACTATATACAAATACCATATTTTCTTTATTCAGTCATCTGTTGATGGGTATATAGGCTGCTTCCAGGATTTAGCTATTATGAACTGTGCTGCTATAATCATTGGTAAGCATGTACCACTGTAGTATGAGGACTTAAACTCTTTGAGGAAGATTTCTAGTAGAGGGATACCTGGGTCACATGGAATTTCTAATATCAGTTCTTTGAGAAATCTCTATTCTAATTTCCATAATGGTCGTATGAATTCCTGCCAACAATGAAAGAGAGTTCCTATTTCACCACAGCCATACCAATATATGTTATTGTTTGATTTCCTAATGATTGCCATACTTTCTGGAGTAAGATGGAATCTTAGCTTGTTTTAATCTGCAGTTCTCCAATGGCCAGAGATGTTGAACATTTTTTCATATATTTGTTAACCACTTGTATTTATTCCTCTGTGGAGTGTGTGTTCATTTCTCTTGCCCATTTCTCAACTGGGCTTTAACTTTTTGGTGCTCTAGGTTGTTTGGTTTGTTAGTTTTTGGGTTTTGGGGGGGGTTTGGTTTTATTTTTAGTTTATTGTATAGTCAAAATATTAGTCCTCTCTCTGAGGACTAGTTGGAAAAGAAATTTTCCCAGTTTGTAGGATGTCTCTTCACTCTACTGATTGATTCTTTTGCTATTTCTTGTGCAATAGAGGTTTTGTTATAAAATCCCTTCCTACACTTATGTCTTCAAGTGTTTTACCTATTTTATCTTCTAGAAGGTTTAATGTTCAGATCTTTGATCTATTTTGATTTTAATCTAGTATATGGTGAGAGATAAGGGTCCAGTTTCATTCTTCCACAAACAGATAACTAGTTTTCCTAGCACCACTTGTTGCATAGGCTATCATTTCTCCAACATATGCTTTTGGACCCTTTGTCAAAGATCAAATAGTTGAACATGTCCGGGGAGGTTTTTGTATCCTTAATTCTGGTCCAATCAACCACGTGTCTGTTTTTGTTCCAGTATAATGCCATTCTTATCACTGTTTCTTTGTAGTATGGCTTTAAATTGGGTATTGCTATGCTGCTTGATTTGTTCTTATTGCCCAATATTACTTTTGCTATTATGGGTCTCTTCTGGCTCTATATGAATTTTAGAATGGTTTTCTCTAGATCTTTAAAATATGCTCTTGGCTTTGATTTAGACTACATTGAGTCTGTATGACAGTTTTGGAAGTTTGGCCATTTTGACAATATGGGTTCTGCCTATCCAGGAGCAGGGGACACCTTTGCATTTTCTGGTTCCTCTGTAGTCTCCGTCTTCAGAGTGCTGTGCTTTTCTTTGTAGAGGTCTTTCATTTCCTTGGTTATGTTTATTCCTTGTTATTTCATTTTTCTTAAAGTAAATGTGAATAGCATTATTTTCATAATTTTCTTCTCATCACATTCATTCTTGTTGTACACCAATGCTAATGATTTTTTTGTGTTCATCTTGTATCCTGTTACCTTGCTTAAATTGATTGTTAATTCTGAAAGATTTTTGGTGGAGTTCTTTGGGTCTTTCGTGTAGAGTATCATGTCAGTTGCAAATAATGATAATTTGAGTTCTTCCATTCCTGTATGTATCCCTTTTCTTTCTTTCTCTTGCCTAATTGTTCGGGCTAATGTTTCAAGTACTATGTTGAATAGAAGAGGTGATAGTGGACACTCTTGTCTTGCTTCTGATTTTAGGGGGAATGCTTTTAGTTTTTGCACATTTACTGTGATGCTGGCTATTGGTTTGTCATAAATAGCCTTTATCATATTCGGTTATGATCCTTATACACCTGTTTTCTTCAGGGTTTTTATCATGAGAGCATTTTAGATTTTGTCAAAAGGCTTTTCTGTCTATTGGTGTGATCATGTGGATTTTGACCTTGCTCGTGTTTTCATGTTATATTATATTGATCAGCTTAACATATGTTGAAGTATCCTTGCTTCTCTGGGATGAAACCTACTTGACCATGATGTCTGATCTCTTTGATAATGTGCTGCATTCTGTCTGCTAATATCTCATTGAAGATTTCTGCATCTATGTTCATGAAGGAGATTGGCCAGTAGTTCTCTTTTTTAGTTGAGTCTTCATCCAGTTTGGGCATCAGAGTGATACTGGCTTCCAAAAATGAATTTGGGAGCACCCCATCTCTTTCAATTTCTTTGGAGAGCTTGAGGAGTATTGGTGATATAACATCCTTAAGGGTTTTGTAAAATCTTACAGTGGATACATCAGGTCCTGGGCTTTTTTTAGTTGGCAGGTTCTTTATCACTGAATCAATTTCATTGCTTGTTATTGGGTTGTTAAGCATATTTATATCCTTTTGAGTTAGTTTTGGTAGTTTGTATGTGTCTAGGAATTTTTCCATTTCTTTAAAATTTGCTAGTTTTGTGGAATACAGTTTTTTGAAGTGGTTACTATCTTCTGGATTTTGAGAGTATCTGTTGTAATTTCACCTTTTTTTACTTCTGATTGCATTAATGTGAGTCTTCTGTCTCTTTCTCTTGGTGAGTCTTGCTAAGGGCTTACATATTTTATTTACTCTTCTGAAGAACCAGCTCTTGGATTTCCTGATTTTTTTTTTACAATTACTTTAGTCTCAATTTCTTTGATTTCCGCTCTCATCTTTTTATTTTCCCTACTTAATTTTGGTTTTGGGCTGATTTGTTTTGTTTCTCAGGTATCTTAAGATTTCTCACAATGTTATTTATTTTTGCTTGCTCTGTTTTCCTAATGTCACATTGATTGCAATAAATTTTGCTTTTAGAACTGCTTTTGTAGTGTCCCAAAGGTTTCACTGAGTTGTACAGTCCCTGTAATTAACTTCCAGAAATTTTAAAATTTCTTCTGTGGCCCATTAGTTGTTTAGGAGTATGCTGTTAATCTTCCAGGAGATCTTGACTTTTCTAAAATTTCTTCTGTCTTTGATTTCTTTTTTCATTAACAGTGGTCAGATAGTATTCATGGGGTAATTTCAATTATTTTATATTTACTTAAGCAAACTTTATGAACTAGTATGTGATCTACTTTTGAAAAAGTACCATGTGTTGCTGAAAAAATGTATACTCTGTTGTAGAAGGGAGGAATACTCTGTATTTATCTATTTAGCCCATATGTTCAAGTGTGCGGTTCGGGTCTGAAATTTTTTATTGCTTTTTTCTTTAGTTGGTCTGTCTTTTTGCAGAAGTGGGAAGTTAAGATCTCCTACTATGATTGTGTTGGTATTCATTTGATATTTTAATTTCAGCAGTTTTTGTGTTATGAAGATAGGTGCTCCAGTATTCAGTGAATATGTGCTTATCAATTTTATCTCTTCTTTTTGGATTGTTCCTTTAACTAGTATGTAGTGACCTTCATTGTCTCTTCTAATCAGTTTTAACTTGAAGTTTACTATGTCTGATATTAGAATTGTTACCCCTGCTTGCTTTCGGGGTCCTTTCTAAATTATTTTTTATTTTTCTCTGGCTGCCTTTGAAATTCTGGTTTTTTTTGGTGGCTATCTGTGAATTTAATGAGGATATGCCTGGTGAACTTCTCCTTTCATCATAAGTGTTTGGTGTTCTATAAATATTACTTATTTGAATTTTAAAATATTTTCTTATATTTGGGAAAGTTTTTCCATAATTTCAGTAAGCATATTAGTGAATCCATCTGTGCAATGTTCTAGATATTTTCTTACTCCAATTAGCCTTAGATTAGTCTTCTTCTTGTCATCTAGTAGCTGCTGCATAGTTTTCTCTTGTTCTCTTATTTTCTTTTTGGCATCTTTGTGCTCTTTATTGTAATTTGCTATTTTGTCCTTAATATCAGACACTCTGTCTTAACGTTGGACATTTCTGTAATGTATGAGCTCTATACGTTTTTTTTTTAAATTTCAGGTATTTGTGTCTGGCATCTTTCTGAGGCTTCCATGTCCTTTTTGAATCTGTTGTTCAGATTTTGAACTGTGTCAGTTAGCTCATCCAGTTTTTTACCAATTTCCCTGAAATTCACCTGGGCATATTGAGTGCATTTGCTGTAAACTTTTAGTTCATTTCCTCTTCGAACTCATCTATTTTCTTCATTCCTTCTAAGAACTTTTCACACATTTGTATCTGGTATTTGTTTTCTTCTGCCTTTGTCACTCCTTATTTTGCCTTGGGGGAAATCTTCTATTTCTATTTCAGAGATCTTCTATTTCCTTCTTTTCCCATTCCCCTACTTGTATTTGTATATATATGTATATGTATGCATATATATATATATATATATATATACATATGTATATTATATATAATGAATTATATGTAGCTGCCTCTTTTTTCTCCTCCCTTTTTGGGGATACTGCAGGTTGGGGACTAGAGAAGGAAGGAGATTTTGTGGCTTTTATGGAGATTTTTACTAGGGTGTTGCATCTGCGTGAATAATTTTCAACTTTGTATGCTTGGTGCTAGAATTTACTCCTTCTTTTATTTATTTTAAGTGATTTTGACTCTGTGTGCTGAAATAATTGCTTCTACTTATAACAGCATCCATGGATTCAATCTTACACCACTTCTACAGTCCTTGCAGTTATTCTTCCCTCTTTTGTCTATTCTCTATGGACAGTATGACTGTTTACTATTTATGGCTGCTGCGCAGTGAGGTAGGTGAGGTGGGATGAGGAGAATGGGGAAGGTTCGAACGAGTAATGTTAGGCACTAAGGGAGAGGTTTGAAGGGGAGACTAGTGGTAGATGAGAAAAAAAGATTGATATGGTTCCAATTTTATTCCAGTATTTTTAGTTGAGTTGAAGGTTTAGTATTGAGAGTTTTCAGAGTGTATTTTGTGCAAGCAAAGGTGAGATATGAGGGAAAGGGTGTTCATTTTGCAATTGAAGAAAGCTATGTGGTTATCAGAACTTGCTTATAGGGAGGATAGTAAGCTGGGTAAGACACAAAAAAGCCAAAGGCTTAGGATGAGAAGGATTGAGGAATTATGCTAGTGAAGATAGGAGTGACGGTGAGGGAGCTAAGTACAGTAAAATAAAAAGCTTCGGAGGTGGAGTTTATATGTTTGGGAAAAGAACAAAAATATATGTTAACAATATTGTCTCAGGGGCTTGAGGTAAAGAAACTAGATAAAGAGCTAAGATGAGAGAAAGAACCTAAACACCTATTATATCAGAGCTAATGGAAGAACAAATATACAAGAGTAACAACCTTATAAACACATGAAATCATAAAAGAACATAAGCCCACATTACTAAATAACTCAAGAAACGTACAAAAATTTAAAGCAATAAGATATCCAATGGGAACACAGATTAGATTTTCTAGTGAGATGATTGCCAAGCAGCTTCTTTGCCAGAGAGGCTGAGTGCCCTGATGACTCCTCTGAAACCTCCACTGCAAAACTGGGCTAACTCAAACTCAGGACCTCTTTCTAACGGGTTGCAGGCATTCTTGCAGAGTTTTACCCAGTCTGAGCTCCCGCATTAAGAACTCTTCCTGTTTCTCCCTCTCTGGCTGTGATGGTGGCCTCATTGCACAAGTTCATTGGCACTAAATTGTCTACTGAGTCAAGATTATTCCTATGCAATCAATTCAGCTTGAAGCAGTAACAGGCTAACCTGTTACTGTGGTGTCTGTGAGGGCTCATTGAGAAATAATACACCGAGACCTCGTTTGGGGTTTCCCTTTAGCAGTGGGAACATGGTGCCTATGAGAACCTCCAATCCTAAGTCACACTGAAACTGGTGCCTGGACACAGGAACTGAGTCTGTAATCACCAGTTCCTGCTTCTCAGCAGGATTCCTCCTGTCTGATCTCCAACTGCCAGCAGACTCCCATGACCGTCTTTCTATCAACCATTCTGGGATCTTGGCAATGTGAAGCCTCTAAGGTGCTGTTCCAGGAGTGAGATTCAAACATCCAGCCTTTCCCCACAGTGCTGTCCCCACCATCTCCTTCTCCACAGGGCTGTGTCCTGGGGCATTTGTACCACAGTCACTCCCCAACTTTTGCTTCTAGAAGGCCACTGGGGAAGCAGTGTCTTATGTTCTTCCCACTGTCTCTGCACAAGATTCTCCTGGTCCCAATGTAGCTCTCCATGAGCAGAGAAGTTATTAGTTTTACATTGCCTCCTGGCTGACAGTCAGCCAGCCACCATCTGCAGCAATGTGGTGTCTCCTCTGCACCATGGGCCACCTCTTCTGTATCACTTAATCCTATCTTCTTCTCCTCTGTCAATTCCCTCATTGTTCCTGTGTGCCCTTCCTCTCAATTCAGTTCCTCTCTAAGCCACCATTCTCTGGCCACATTCACTGTCTCAGAGAAGCCAAGTGGCTGGCACTCACTGCTCTGCCATCTTGCCTCTCCCTCAGTAGTTTTTAAGAAATTTACAGTTGTACAAGTATCATAACAATCTAATTTTAGACCACTTACAACCATCCCCTGAAAACCTCATCCCATTGCAGTCACTTTCTAGACCTGTCCCCACTGCTATACCACTCTCATTCTCCCTTGTCTCTATAGGTTTGCTTTTTTTGAGGTATAAATATAATTCGCATACTGTACTCTTCACTGATCTGTGGGTTTTACTATAGCCACTGTATTAGTCAGCTTTTCCATTGCTGAGACACAATACCAGATACCCACAACTTAGAGGAGAAGAGGTTTCATATGGCTCACAGTTTGGGGGATCAAGTCCATGGTCAACAGTGGACTAACTTTAAAGCCAAAACTCAGGGCAGGAGGGCATAGTGGAGAAACCTGCTTAGTTCATGGTGGCCAAGAAACAGCTCATGGGAACAGTGTTAGAGAAGAATGAGTAACAAACCATTTGTAGTACCCAAGGTTATGCATCCATGACTCACCCTGACACACCCAACAGCATACTTTACTAATCTGCTAGGAGTTTCTTAATCTAATGAAGTTGACATATCAGTATTAAAGGTCTCAGTCAGAGTTGTACAACCATCACCACTATTTAGTTCTAGAACATTTTTATCACTACTGAAAATAAACATCTTACCCATTAATAACCACTTCATTTTGTTCCTTCAACTCATAACAACTACTAATCTACTTTCTGTAGCTATAGATTTGCCTATTCTTGACATTTTTTTTATCAGTAAAATCTTACAGATCTTATGTTTGGCTTCTTTCATTTAGCATGTTTTCAAAGTTCACCATAGTACAGTGTGTATCAATGTGTCATTTTTTATGGTTGAATAATATTCCATGTATGACTTTCATTACTTTTTTTTTATTTTTACATTCATCAGTTAAGGGCAATAGGGTCATTTTGACCTTTGGACTATTACAAATTATACTACAAGCATTTTTATTTCTGTTTTTATGTGAATATGTATGGTTTCATTTTTCTCGGGTAGAGCCCTGGAAATAAATTGCTGAGTTATATGGTAAATCTAATTTTAAATTTTTGAGAAATCACCAAACTTTCTTCCAAAGTGTGTGTGCCATTTTACATTTTGGCTAGCAGTAAATGAGGGCTCCAATTTCTCCTTTTTTGCTTTTTACAGTTTTTATTTTTTATGAGTACACATTTGTCATACATAATGATCACATTCTTTGTGCAGAGTTGGTACGTGCACTTAACACTTCCAAATTCTTTTTTTCATTCCCTTATCCTCTCCTCTCTCTCCATCTCATTCCCTTTTCTATTTGAAAAAAGATCTATCTCATTACTTCCTATTATTATATCTTTTACTTTGCTCTTTATTTATATTTTGGGTTTCTCATATAGGAGAAACTCTGCAATATTTAAGTTTATGTGTCTGAATTGTTTCACTAAACATTGTAGTCTCAAGGTATGTCCATTTTCCTGCAAATGACTCAGTTTATCCATCTTTATTAACCATTACTTTTTTCTCTGTTTTTGAAATTATTAACACAGACATTCTAGTGAGTCTGAAATTGTATCTCATTGTGGGTTTCATTTATAATTCTCTGGAGTCTACTAGAGTCTAATGATGTTAAGTATCTTTTCTCGTAGCTTTGGAAATCTCCTGATCTGTCTTCTGTGCTGTCAGCCATCAAAAATCACCATTTTAGAAACTCTGGTTCTAGGATTTCAGGAAAAGTCCTGTAGTCTGCATTTTCCCTCGCTAGAGTTTATTTGGATCAGAGTCAAGAACCTTTGTGTATGACAATTACTGGACAAACTGGGAAAACAGATACATCAAACTAAGGACACCCAATTTATACAGGAATAGGAGTGACTCCCTGACTTTTACCCTTTTAGAATGTTGTATCAATACTGAAGACACTGACTGACTTTAAGGAAAATCAGAGTTAAAATGCTCAAACTTAAGAAGCCCATTGGAGATAACTGACAAAGAATGAGTGCCAGTGAGGGCCAAGTGATGGGGATCACTTCTGGTCCTATCCTGGGAAACTGACACATCCCTAGAGCAAGGTGGCCTGTAACTAATTTAAGAAATAAATGACACAAAAGTGCAGCAACCACGATCATAAGGTAGACTACAGACAGAAAACGTCCCAGAACTGCTTCAGAAAGTGGCAAGAATGAGGAGATAAGTGTGCTCAATCAAGGGGGACTATTTGAGAGGTGCGAATGGGAATTTGTCTTTGAGTGTAATAACTTAAAAAACTAAACATTCACTGTACTTTTATCACAACTTGTATGAGTTCTTTGATATTTACAAAGTAATATATCTACACCAGTGTATCAGTTGCCTGTCTCACTGCAACTTCATCTAGTAAAAGAAAGATGTAGAATTTGTTTTTTGAGGAGAAAATTTATTGATTGAATTGGACACTACTCTGTGCAGCATAAATGCCACTAATAATAACTACCACTTGTTGAAAATATTTTATATAAAGCACCTCTCACGCTCATGTTTTTATAATCATAAAAGGTAGAGAAAACATCAATAAAATAATAACATGTACAGATGTATTGAGAAAATATATATACAATAATGTATACACATTCATGAGACTACTGGAGAAGTGGCCTAAAATGAAAGTTTCAATGGTAGTACAGAGAAAGTTTCCCACATAAGTGATAGTCAATTTTATTATTACTTTTACCCAAATAGCCACCAAGTATGTGCCATTTAATTAAATGCTTCATGTATTCTATTTAATGAGAAAACAAATGAATATCTGTTAATTTTTGTTTAATGTGACAATCACTCTTCTAGGTGTGGCTGAAAGATTTCAATTCTCAGCTCTGCATGTAGACATTTTAATAATTTAGGGAGTGTCTGCCTAAAAACTAGTAAGACAAGGTTGATTAACCCTAAATTTACATAACCCATCTCATCCCCATTCAAGTCTGAGGAGATCAAGATAAAGAAATTTACAGGGATATTCGGCAACCAATGGGTGACCAGAAGTCTCCAGTCATTGCCCTAAACCAATAGTCACTCTGGATTCCAGCAGAGTCTCTGAAAAAATAGACTCCCCCAAGCAGAAGGAATCATCTCTGGAGACCAGATTGCCCTCTCAAATGATAAGGCCCTCTCCAGATCCACCTTGCAAAACCAGAACTAAGATAATGGCTAACCAGACCCTAGCCCACCTCAGCAATCACATAAAAACACTGGCCTTACTCCATTATTAACAGGCCAGTCTGATCTTCTCCATCAGAGCTGTGCCCCCCTCAGCTCCTCAAGTTGAAGTTCCTTCTCCATTTTCTCTTACTTTTTAACTTTGTCTTATAACTTTGTCTATGCTTAGAAAAATAAAGATAGTATTTATCTAGCCTTTCTCTTTTTCCTAGTGCCTATGTCTAGCATTGTTTCGTTAGCTTCTAAAATTCACTGCAGAGTCAGTCTGAAAGAAGTAAAAGATGTATTTGATTCATTTCAGCACTGACACATAAAATTACAAATGTAATAAATGTCTCATTTGATCAGAAAAAGCTTGAAAGAAATCTAAAAAATAAAATTAAACCTCATAGAAGGGTGAAAAATATTTTATTTTTAATTAGTGCTTCTGTTCGGTTTGATAAAGGAGACTGGCTGGAGGCTAGTTTGGAATAATTTTGTTTTATACTGGTATGGATTGAGAGAACGGTTGCCCACAAGAATGTTGAAAATTATACAATAAGTCATCTTTTACTCAGGTACTACTGAAGTAAACACTAAAGGTCATTCAATTTCCTCCGTACATCTAGGCATTTTCTCATTTCCCTAAATTTTAAATTAAAACACAGTTTGTCTTCAGTGTTCAGAATAGCTTCTGGAGCATGGTTCATCAAATTTCAAGAAATTGGTATACTATTTTTTACTATTCAAGATGAACTAAGACATAGCTTGCCTACAAAATAGCAAATATGTCCTTTAGTAAGAAACTAACCAACACCTTCAGGATAATTTCTTCAATATAGAACTTGGCTTTGTTCTACCATATATGCCACTTGAAATTTGTTTCCAACCAGAAGCAGATGTTCTACCGCATTAGGGGAGATCTGCAAACCAAACTTTAGTAATTACATGATGATGTGCCACACCCAGGCATGTTCTTAACTCACTTTTTTAGTTCCCTGCATACATACAACTGTAATCTTGTATTTTGTGAAAGAGATGCCAAGTCTCTTTTTAAACATTATCAGATCTCAGAGCTCAGCAAAAAAGCTTGTGAAAGTAGAGTCCCAGATGGGAGGAGACAGAGCTGAGTTTGCGTTTGAGTAGTACAGTCAATTTTCAAATATTTATGTTCATAGAAGAAAAAAGTATGGACATTACAAAAATAGAAGATAAAGCTTTTCCTTGTGGTGAATGACTTGGGGTAAGACAATTTTTTAAAAGTTGCAAGGAGGGTACGTAAACCTCTGTCAGTTGGGTGTGTGGTCCTGCT
The DNA here is from genome assembly GCA_004026905.1 of Hystrix cristata. Classification (NCBI taxonomy): domain Eukaryota; kingdom Metazoa; phylum Chordata; class Mammalia; order Rodentia; family Hystricidae; genus Hystrix; species Hystrix cristata. Next base: position 55,651 of record PVJO010009028.1, on the reverse strand, counting down.
TCTGAGACCAAAGGTGGTGATGTCCCTGGAAATCAGGGAAGAATTGGTAGTGTGTGTGTGTGTGTGTGTGTGTGTGTGTGTGTGTGTGTTAAAAAGATTAAGACACCATGGTTTGGATATTCACTGATAGTTTGGGGTAAAGAAATAAAACTATTCACTATTACGCTTTGAGACTATTGTCTCAGTATAAACTTTAATCCTTATGGTACATTTACTAATCCCACAGCATTCCTGTTTCATTGAAAGCTTTTGCAGATGTATTAAATACAAGAAAAACAAAATTACATGCAAATACAGAACATTATATGTCATTTTAGAATCCAGAGAGGAAGATAGTGGGAAGAAGAGACACAATGATACTGCTAAAGAAATTGCATCCCCAAGAAATTCTATTTCTTCCCCACTTCCTATAAAATTCCACCCCCATTATTCCCAGACCTCATCATTTTGATTTTAAAATGTCTAGTACTTCAACTGATTTTTACTCTGAATTCATGGGTTACTCATAATTCTAAGCCCTCGCTAGTCACCACTCATCAACTATAAGATCTTTATTGTGTTTCAACTTTTGTCTTGCTTGCATTTGTGACTTTTTGTTTATTTTGTGGAGTTTACTTCATATCACTTTGGTGGATCATTTTTCCTTTGGCGACTCCCACCCTCAAATGTTTTTGTCTCCTATGAACATAGAATATTTTTATTTACAATCATATTCAGAACCTAATTTGTTTAATGTGTTTATGTTTTCCTGATTGTAAATAAAAATGAGAGATGATAATATAAATAACCAAAAATACTCTTATCTTGAGAACATTCTCATTTAAAATCCATTTTTCTTCAGGTAATTTCCAATGGCATACATTTTTGTTTCCCAGTGAGAAACAAGATAGGAGCGTGAAGAAACCAGAGATCAATAGAAAAATCAACCCATATCATTGAAGTAAAGGGAAAAAGTGAAACTGGAGATGGGGAACTGATAGTAAAATATCTCCAAGTTCTTTTTGTAGGTGCAAGTCTCCACTTTAGACAAATTTAAAGTAAGAAAATTGAAAGAATTTGCTGATTGGGTTGCTGGATTATCAGTAATTTTGAGCACATCATGAAAGCCTGTAGAGATGCCAAAAGACTGGAGATTTGGATTCCGGAAGTTGTATACAGGTAAGATTAAACCTCAGGGCTTGAAAAATTCAAGAATGTAATATTGTAGATAATTTGTGCACAGTAAGAAGTCTGGGAAACAGCAAAGGTCTACTGGAATTAACTCATACCGAATGAGTCTCATTTCCTCCCCACCTTTTATTAGTGCCTTTTAATGTTACAAGACATTGGGTTTCATTGAATATATTTTGTTCATATTCATCCCCACTATTTTCCTTTGGTACACCTGCACCCCTTCTGCCATATTCCCTTCTTTTTGTCTAATTATAGTCTCTCTTTCAATTTCATGCCATCTTTCCTAGATTGCACATATTAGAGAGAATATGGGGTACATGTCTTTCTGAGTATGGCTTTTTTGCTCAACATGGTGATCTCCATTTTTCTGTAAATGACAAAATTTCATTCTTGTTTATGGCTGAATAGTACTCCATTATGTATATATGCTAAATTTCTTTACCCGTTCATCTGTTGGTGGATTCCTAGATGTTTCCATATCTTGGCTATTGTGAATTGTGCCACAATAAATATGGGTATGCTAGTATCCCGATACTATAATGACTTTAATTGCTTTGAGAATGTGGAAGGAGTGGTATAGCTGGGTCAAATGACTCTAATAACTCTAATTTTAGTTTCTTGAGGAACCTTCATACTGATTTCCATAGTGGCTGTACTTACATCCGCACAAACACCGGAAAAAGCTGCCTTTCCCAATACTGGACATTTGTACTTCCTTGCAGAAGTATCTGTTCCATTCATTTGCCCATTTATTGATTGGGCTATTTGACTTTTTGGTGTCTTTTGAGTTCTTTTTATATTCTTTTATTTATTTATTTATTTATTTTTGGTTGCTGGGGGGTCGAGCTCAGGGCCTTGTGCTTGCAAGGCAAGCACTCTAACCACTGAGCTAAATCCCCAGCCCCTACATTCTTGATGTTAGTCCTTTGTCAGAAGCGTGGCTGGCAAAGAATTCTATCATTATGTAGGCTGTCTCCTTTTTCTGTTAGTTGTTTCCCTTGCTGTGTGCAAATTTTTAATTTGATATATTCCTATTTGTTGATTCTTGTGATTACTTCCTGTGGTGTTAGAGTCTTATTCTAGAAGTCTTTGACTGTGCCTGTGCTTTCAACTGTTTCCCCTATGTCATCTTTTAGGAGTGTCAAAGTTTCAGATCTTACATGAGGTCTTTGATGCACTTTGAATTGATTTTTATACAGAGTGAGAGACAGGGCTCTAGTTTGATATCTAGTTTCCCTAGAACCATTTGTTAAGGAAGCTGTTTTTCTCCAATGCATGTTTTTGACTCATTTGTCCAGAATCAGATGGGTGCGGTGCATGGCTTTGTATCATTTTCCTCTGATCAGTTCTGTTAGGATATGTGTCTATTTTTGCTCATGGGCCATGCTGTTTTGTTACTGTGGTTTTTTTAATATAATGTGAAATTGAGTATTATGATGCCTCCAGCCTTGCTCTTTTTAGTTAAGATAGCTTTGGCTAGTCCAGATCATTTGTGTTTCCATATGATTTTTAGAGTTGTTTTTTTCTAGTTCTGTGGAGAATGTCATTGGTATTTTGATGGGGATCGAGCTGAAACTTTAGATTGTTTTTGGTAATAATGCTATTTTAACTCTATTAATTCTGCCAATCCTTGAATTTTGGAGGTCTTTTTATCTTCTAGTGTCTCCTTCATTTTCTTTTCCAGTGTTCTGAAATTTTCATTGTAGAGGTCTTTCACCTCCTTGGTTAAATTGAAATTCTAGATATTTTTTTGAAGCTATTGTCAATGAAAACTTTTTCCTGATGTCTTTCTCAGATAGTTGATTACAGAAAAAGTACTGATTTTTAATGTTGATTTTATATCCTGCCACTTTGATGAATTCATTTATAAGCTCTAAAGGTCTTTTGTTGGAATCTTTAGTCTTTTAAGCATAAGATCATATTGTCTACAAACAAGAATAATTTCACCTCTGCCTTTCCTATCTGTATCCACTTTATTTTTTTCTCTTGCCTAATTGCTCCAGCCAAAATTTCAAGAACTAAATTCTACACAGGTGGTGAGAGTGTATACCCTTGTCTTGTCCTGATTTTAGAGAAAATACTTTCAGTTTTTCCCAATTCAGAATGATGTTGGCTGAGGGTTTATCACACATGGTCTTTCTTGATGTGGTAAATAGATAGGTAGACAAGACAGTACCCCAGATACTAAATCTGTTACTCTTAACATGTCATTTGACGATCTCATAATATCCTAGTCCACAAGATGGGAAAAATGAGAACTTATTAGTAGAGTTAAATGAATTGAATAACTGGACCCAAATAATGTTAATTTATGTTACTCTGGAAAGAATTATTTATTGACTATTTTGCTACAGAGCTCTGGTAATAATCCTGTTTGTTTTTGCATTTTTATTACTGTATGGATAAAGATGCAGAAGACAAATTTATTATATATGTAAAAGAAATAAAGCTGGGAAAGACCAATAACATTCTGAACAATATACTTAATATTGTAAAATATATTGAATGTTGATTTAGAATAAAATAGAATTTTATTAAAATACTAGAAAATATAATATCTATTCTACCCCTTTGTCCTTATTTACACTTATGGTTTCTCATATCAGAGAAACAATTCGATGTGTACTAATAAGTGTTTGATTTATTTCACTTAATAGTATGTTCTCAAGGAACATCCATTTACATACAAATGACTCTAGTTTATCCTTTTTTATGGCAGTAGAGAGATAGCATTCAAAAGAGAGGAGAGCTAGATAGGGAAAAGGGGGATAAAGAAGAAGGTTAAAAGAAAAGTAAGATGAAAGGGGAAAAAATGGAAAAGTGTAACTACACTTGTTGCAAATAGAGAGGGGTGGGTGATGGAAGGGGGAGGGGAAGAGGTGGGGGAAGAAGGGGGAAAACCAAGCTGTATCATGTACAGGTACAAAATAACCATGTTGATTATGATCATCATGTATACAATGTACCAATACATGTTCTTGGTAAAAATAAAAAATAAAAAATAAATAAAATAAATAAAATAAAATACTAGAAAAACAATCAGAACTTTTTTGTAGGAGTAGAGGTAAAAGTGTAGAGTAGGCATTCCCACCCAGAAAAAAAGAAGGAAAATAAAAATGACGTAAATCTGATATGAAGAAATTTAATTGGTACACATATAAGTTTCCGTATATACTTTAAAAACCAGAGATTTGAAGGGAAACTTGGCAGCAACTCATAGAAAAATATCTAAAATGTTTTTCATCAAAAGTAATATTTGAGGGCTGAGGATTTAGCTCAGTGATTAGAGTGCTTGCCTTGCAAGCACAAGGACCCGAGTTCAATCCCCAGCACCAAAAAAAAAAAAAAAAAAAAAAAAGTAGTATTTGAACCAATAAATACAAGACAATGAAATAAAACAAAAAGTTGCTGCAATCTTATGTGACCCTAGTAAAATTTTAGTATCCAGATCTGTAACATCAGGATACTAATAGTAGTGCATCCCTCGTGGAGTTGTTGTAAGGATTCAATAAGAAAATTCATACAAAATACTTAGCACTGAATTAAGCACTGAATGCATTAGTTATTTTTACTAACAAAAGCATGATAGTCTTGCTTTGCTTGTGTCAAATCACATCTAAAAGGGAATGTCCATGTTGAAGAGGCTGAGGATGACAGAAATATTGGAACTAGTATGAGAGATTGTAGGGATCTAGTATGAGAGATTGTAGGGATCTACTCCCCTACTGGGAGTAGGGGACAATGAGATAATGGAAGTTTCACAAAATACTAAGGGCTAGTAAAGAAGAATCAGATTTACCCTTTGTGAGTCCCAGGGTTACCAACAAGAGAAATAGGTGAAAGTCACAAAGAGACTTTTTGGTCCTACTAGAACAGACTTTTAATACCCGGAGCTATTCAAAATTGAAATGTATTACTCAAGAAATGTTAAGTTTCTTGTCACTTGAGATATTCAACTGAAGGCTAGATGGTCATCTGGCAGGAAACTCTGTAGAAGGTATCATGCATGGGATATAGTTATACATTCATCCATTTGTTATGACCATCATGAAGCAAATTTTCAAGACACTACTGTAGATCGACATTCTGCTAAACCTTACTGGACATCTAAGATTCTTTCTAAATCAATGATTCCATGATTTTGAAGAAACAGGTATTTTAAACTTTTACAGAAGATGGCTAAATTCCAAATAGGGGCTATTTTTCTTAGCGTTCACCTTTGTTCCCCACTCCCAGCAGCCTCGACATTGTTTGCTGTTGAAGTAAATACTTCCTCTTGTATTCCAGGGTTAGAATTTAGAAATCAGTGCTTCATGAATCATGTAAAGTTGAGCCATATGACTATCTTTTCTAACTCAGCTACAAATGCAGAAGACTTGCCCATAGTTTGCTCTTCAAGCTTACTACTGCTGTGGGATACTCCGTGCTGATGCGGCATTTTCTTTTCAGTGTAAGGCAGTGAGTAGATTTCAGTGTAACAGATGTACCAAAATAGTTATTCCTAGTCTTCTGAGTGAAATCTTATTTGGAAACAATGTTAGAACAAAGAAATGTATTCCCTATAAAAGAGAGCTAGCTAGGAAATCATAGAAACTGTATTCACACCCTGTGCTCCAGATGAAGTACTTTCCCTGCTGCTGTCAGCAGCATTTGCTGCCAAATTCACTAACTGCTTTAGACTGACCTTGAATAGATAAGCAATATAATCTTCTACGCCACATCTCACCAGCCTCTGCCAGTCAAGAAAAGCATGCTTACTTCATAATTACATGAAAAAAAAACTTGCTCTACTAGAACAGCAAGGTACTGTGCTTGAATTAACAAATGATTTTGTCCAAGACCTCCAGACAAGAAAACAAAATAAAACAAAAGCTGAAATGCTAGAGAGAGGCAAGGCAGTGGATGATGGATAAGAGCAGCATGAACACAGCTTCAAAAATGCCTTAGTAGCAAAAACACAGCAAAAAGTTTAGAAGCCTGACAAAAATAGTCAAAATTGGGCATCAAAACATTTTTATTCTCAAGAGAAGAAACACTTGGACATAGATGAAATGTCTGCATGTTCCTTTCTAATGCTGAAGATATTTAAAAAATATATATCAAAATTAAGATAAGTGCAAAACATTAAAATACAAACGTCAGACTGTGACCGGTATATATGTGTATATATGTGACCATTCCCTTCCCACTCCACCCTCAGACCATATTCTGTATAGCCCACAGATAGGTAGCAACATAATGCTGTTGTCATTCTTCTCGCAGGTTTGGAATAAGTTGTCCCTTACCTAGTTGAGTGACAGTTTTTGAGTCATTCTAATACAGTTTTGACCAGGCATGCATTCATATCCAATTAGCTCTATCCATAATGTCACCGTTCTTAAAATAGGCAGAAGTTAAAAAGGTTATCAATTTAGATGAGTTCAAATAAGGTGAAGAAATGAACATTTTTTAATAGAAAACCAAATTAGATAATTTAAAACTGCTCCTTATTTTGTCTCTTGTAGGCAAATCTGAATGGTGCCATCTTTTTGTTTCGGAGGGACTATTAAGATGATATAAAGGTGCTTGCTTTGGTTGGGCATGGCACGACTGGTATAACTTTGTCTTCTTGGGTGAACTGTAAGCAAACAGAAAGGAGGATAATCAGTCACGGCTCAACGATTTCATGGCCAACAAGAGATGAGAAAGGTTAATGTTTAAAAAGGTTATAAAATTTCATATGACAGGAAGATCAGCAGTATATATTCTTCCAACACAGAAACTGCAAGATTAGCTGATGAGTTTTGAAATGTTGGTTGATGAGCTGTTTTTTCAAATGAACTTTGAAAACAGTGAAGAAAGTGGAAATACTAATTTAAAACAAGTGAAACACTTGAAAAAATGATTCACATAAACCTAGTAAATACCTGAAAAAAAATTCATCCTCACGAGAAGTTATAAGTGAAAAACCAAAATGCAACTATTTTCCACCTATCATTTTAATAAAAATGCAAAATAATAGTGGTGATTTTGACAAACAGACAGTCCAATATCTCGTTGGTGCCATCAATTCATGGAGAACAAGCTGAAGGTGAATGAATACACCAGTATACTATGTTTACTGTAGTTTGAATGGTAAAACTTTAAGTGACTTTATTCTTTTCTTTCTTATATTTTTATAATCCCCAAATGTTTTTTATCCCCAAATGTTTTATACTGAGCATATTTCATAATTTGACAGAAAGATACTAACAAAAACTATTTTAAAAGAGTAAATTCTGGAAATGAGGAACTTCTCACTTTAAGAACATATTGCAGCCTTTTATCAAGTTTTCCTGGCCTCAAAATTTTAAGTATTTACCTTATCGTGTTCTGTATGGTTTTGTGTATTATTTATCTGACTAGATTAAAAGCTTCTTGAGAGTAACAATATTGTCTCTGTATCATTCATTTATTGGGCCAATCATCTAGCCTAACTGTACAGTCAATAAACAGTAATTGTATTTTAAAAACAAAATTCATCTTCTTTTCCCCAAAATAATTCCCTACATTTCTAGACCTGTCATTATAATTAGTTCCGCCATCATTATCTTAGCGACTCAGTTTTAAAATTTTAGAGTCTTAATGAATCTTCTCTTTCTCCTACTTCCGTTGTCTCATCACCAAGCCCTGTAAGTGTGTTGGCCTTGTTTCATTGTCCTTTTCATTCTCACGGTAAACAACTGATCCAGAGGCCACAGCATTTTTGATTTAATGGTATTTTAATTAGGCAATATAATGTCAAAAAAAGAGTTATTTCATTGGACACTAAAACGCAGTGAAAATATTTTGGACTGCATCCTGAGGACAGAAAACACGGAAAGAACTCAAAGGACCTACTTGTTGTTAGTATTTATTTTGTATTTAGAACTTTAGATATTAGGATAAAGCAAACAAGTAATTATGTTTATAGTCTACAGAAGTCAAAATTTTTCAGCACTAGAGAGAGATGATACAAGTTAAAATGGCTAAAATCTGTTCTTTAATTTGAATTAGAAATATAATCTAATAATTCAATTTTATTTTACTAAAAATACGAGTATTTCTTATTAGTACATTTTAGGTGTTTTTTTTTTTTTTTGTGGTGCTGAGGGATTGAACTCAGGGCCTTGCACTTGCTAAGTAAGCACTCTCACCACTGAGTGTACCCAGCCCCGAGTACATTTTAATAATACGAAACAGTGACATTTGTTTTGATACATTGGTGTATACTCCTCCTCTCCCCCATACCCTTCCTCATTTCCAAAAGACTACATTCCAGTTTCCTGTCATCTCTACTTTTCAAAGATTGCCCAAATAAGAGAAAACATGCAGTATTTAACTTTCTGAGTGTGGGTTATTTTGCTAAAGCAACATTTTGTATGGAACATTTCCCTACAAAAAAAGCATCAAGTAATTCCCATAAACTAGAGAATAAGGCAAAAACTCCAAACTCCCCACTCTGGTGTTTATAGTCATCTATAATTTGGCTTCAGCTTATATTCCCTTATCTCCCTTTCTTTACTGACAAAAAAAAAGCAGAAAAGAGTATTTATTCAGTGCTTACTGTGGGTCACACACTGGTATGCTTATCTTTGACTGGGAAGGTTTATCTGGTTGTTGCAGTTAGTCTAGTCTAGTCTTGTCTTGGAATAGAAATTCACTAGATACACAAGAGATTTCCCGCAGGGATATACAACCTATACAAAGGTGCCAAGTCAAAAAAAATCACTGTATATTCTTGAACTGCAAATAGTTGAACATGGCTAAAATGCAAGATGTGTAGAGCGAGATAGGAAAATGAAACTAGAAATGTGACAGTTATATTACCAAGACCCTTGTATGATGAACAAGGAAGTTCAATGTTTATTCTGTAACTAAACACTAAAATGTGTCCATTAAGTTTAACACTTGGAAGACCCATTGGGAGCCTAGTAAAAAAACTTTTAATGAAGTGAATAAACTGGAAGTCAAATCAAAGGGAGTTGAAGTGTTGACAAACAGAGAGACACAACAATGAATTTAAACTACTCTTTCCACAGAATAAGAGTAGGGAAGGTGTGAGGTTATATGATAGGTGGAGATGATAAAGGATTGATGGAGAAACTTTTTTGGGAAACTTGAAAGAGGGGATATGTGTGAGGAGGTTTAGATAAATGTCTCCCAAAGGCCCATGTGCTAAAATTCTTGGTCTCTAACTGTGGGTTTTTGGGAGGTGTGCCTAGTAGGAGGCCTTTGGGTCATAAAAGGCCTGCTCTTTACTCTTTTTCTGTTTTCCTTCTAATCCAGAAGGCAAGTGATTTTTCTCTGTCATACACTCCTGCCATGACACGCTGCCTCACCACAAACCTGAAAGCAGCAGATCCAACTGATCATGGAATGGAACCTCCAAAACTGTGAGCAAAAGTAAACCTTTTTTTCTTTGTAAGTTGATTATCTCAGGCATTTTGTTATAGTGATGAAAAGCTGATGAACACAACATGGTGGACTTTGGATCCTGAAGACATGGGAAAGCATAATGTACAGAGCACAGAAAAGGGATTTATTAAGAATGGAACAGGAAGAGGGACAGGGAGACTGAAAGCACAGAAAATGGATAGGGACATAGATTAGCTTATAAATGTGGAATGACGCACCAAGGCATCCCAGCCTGCTGGCTCATGAGGTAGGATGTGAGACAATTCACTGAGATTGAGAGCCTGTGACTTTGCGAGTGACTTAACAGGAGAAGGAAGAAGAAGGGGCAGTCTTGTGGAGGTGTAGCATATGATGATAATGGTTGATATAGTCTGGGGTGATTGATGGAAGAAAGAAAGTAAAAGGTAACTAGTAACTTGATAGAAAAGTCATAGGTGGAGGTCAAAAGACTAGAAATATTAATAAGGGGGAATATGAGCAGAGCAGAGGAAAGGAAAGAAAAAAACTAAAAGGATCAGAGGTTATTGTACTCAAAGAGTGGAACAGTAAATTTTAAAATTTCAGGAACCCAGTAATCCCAAGCAAAGATGAGTCCACAGTTTGATAGGCAGATTTGGAGACAATGAGAATTGGGAAATATTTAAGGAAATCCAAGTAGATACCACAAAATGTATCTGAAATCTCAGAATTTCTCATTATTTTCACTGCAACCACTTAGTCTAAGCAACCAGTAGCTTTGACATTAAGTCCTTAATTGGCATCTCAGGTTCCTCTCATGCCCCTGCCAACCCCACACAGCTCTTTACAAATTGACCTGAGTAGGTACTAGACCATATCATGCTCCCTCACTCCTTTGCTGAAAGTCCTCTGCTTGTTGCCTAACTTCTAAGTGCTCAAATGATTTTACCCTGGTCATACCACCTAGTACAATTCCTGTCTGTATTGTGCTTTACCTACACTGGACTCTGCATTCTAAGAACACATGAAGTGTGCCTTAGGCTTTAGTCTTTTGGACTTCTTGGTGGATCTACATGCGAGACTAATCCCACCTCTGTGGATCTCTGCATGACTTCCCTGACTTCGTTCAAATGTATGCTAAGATTTCTCCTTCCAAGCCCTTTTCTTAAGGATCCCAATGAAAAATTAAGCCTTAAACTGAAGATGTAGCTCGATTGTAGGTGCACCACGGTCTGTAGCATATCCCGGCCCCTGAATTAGAACCCTAACACTGAACAAAACAGCCTCTATCTCTACATTCAGTGCCTGGCGTTATTTTTCTTATATCACTTCAAATGACTGAGATATTTACTATTTACTTGTTCATTTTGTTTCTTTCTCCTACTCCAACCTCCATGAAGAATTCAAGTTCTGCATGTGTAGGGTGCAGGAGTGGGGATAATGTCTTTGTAGGTCTTGTCCTCTGTTTTATTGCATAAAAAATCCCTGGCTAAATTGGAATTCAAGAAAAGTAGTAGTATATTTGCACAAGGAAGAACTCTGAGCAAAGTACTGAAGCTGCCTGGAGAAGGTAGAGTGTCTGCTATAAGCAGCAGCAATTGCCAGACTAAGGAAACAAGAAGAGCTCGGAGCAAATACAGTGCTTGGAAAATGGTAGAAAATAATAGGCAGTGAAAGTGTAATGGTTTCTCCCTCTTTTCCTGCTTTGCCCATCTGTATGAAGACGGGGATCCTGGTTTCTCAAAGACTACCTTAAATCAGTCACTTGAACACACGGAGAGTCAGAATGCAGAACAATTCCTTTGCCATTCGATAATGCCAACAGGCAGAAATAACATAGGTAGGAAATCAGATGAAAAAAGTAGTGTAAAAACATTAAAAATAATAACAGGAAGTGATCGAGTTTCTACTTTATTTAAATATCACCTTCCCTCAAAGATTAAATATACAAAAAATGCTCTTCAAACTTGTATAAAATAATTCTTGTATAGAATTTATTTAATCTTACAGAAGAATGATATAACCTTCTCAAAATTATTGCCCTAAAGAGTATATCCACATTCTTAGTGTGCTGTTATCTGCACTCGTTTTAAAAGACAAAAAGAAGGCCAAGAGTCAGTTACACATGTTTTTAGTCATCCAAAAGGTTTTCCATTTTCATCAGCTCTGTTTTTTTCTCTCACAGTTGGGCTAAAACCTCTGATTCTTGTTATTTAAGGCAGCAGTAGAGGCACACTCTGTGGCTACTGAATGCCACCGGTCACAGAAACAGATCAGGGATGGCTGGCGTTGTCATCTGCAGTTTCTCAAACCTCTGATCGTACTATCCCTTACCAAACTCCCCTCGAGGACAAAGAAGCTCAGGGTGTGTCGATCCTGCAAAAGCCTGCCAAATCTTGATTTATCTAAATATGTATGCTGTACTGTAAATATGAAGTGTCCCTGTGAAACTGCTACTTTGAGGATTTGAATCCCAGTGCAGTGATGTTCAGGGGTGGGGCCCAGAGAGGTGATTAGATCATGAGTATACTGACCGCTCCAGTGAATTTCTCTGCTGGTGAATTTGGAACCGCACAGGCTATTGGGAAGTGGGACCTAGTTGGAGGGCAGAGGACACAGGTGCTATGTTTGGATTGCATACCTTGTCCCTGGGTGTCTTTTATTCTGGTGCTGTCCCTCTGTCTCTGCTTCCTGGCTGCCACTAGGTAGGCAGTTTTCCTCTGCCAAGCCCTTCTTCCCTGATAGTTAGCCTCATCTCAGGCCCATAGCAATAGAACCAGGCAACCATGGACTGAAGCCTCTGAAACGATAAACCAAAATAAACCCCTCCTCCTTTAAGTCTTCTTCACTGGAATTTGGTCACAGTAATGAAAAACTGACTAATATAGTGTGTTACCCTCAGAAGACTGTAAATAAATCACAGGGCATTGGATATTTTCATTTCAACACATTAAAGCCCTGAAGCACTTTTTGGTGAATTTTAATTTTTGATTTTTATTATATAAAATTAAATTATATTAAATTATATTATTGTATAAAAATTAAAATTTTAATTTTTATTATATGTTCTAGTGATGTCTTTATATATGTCTGTATCTGTCCGCACTGTGACGTGGGTGAAGAACAGCAAGCACCAAGTTAGACCAGCAAATTTGCTTCTCATTCAAAACTAGTAAGTTAAGTTGCAGTTGAAGCCACGCTTAAAAAAATTAACTGTGGATCAGCGCTTAAAGCAAAAGACTTTCCTCCTAATTGACGTAGCTCTCACACTCTTGCTCAAGCTGTGTTTTGTTTTCCTTCCATCCTTTTCTTCTTCCTTCCTTTCTTTTTTCTTTTTAATTTTTCTTCAATTTTTTTATTAGTACGTGGTTGCAGTACATAATGATTACATTCTTCATGGGGAGTTGGAACATGTACAAAACACATCCAGATTCCTTTTTCATCCCCTTTTCATGCCTCCTTCCCCCTCTCTCCCACCTCCCTCCATCTCTTGGTCCCTTTCCCTTTTACAAAAGTTCTGTCTCTGTATTTCCTATTATCTATGTTTTATTTTGGGTTTCTCTTATGAGATAAGCTATGCAATATTTGAGCCTTTCTCTCTGTCTCTCTGTCTTTCTTTCTTTTTTGGCTTCATGATCTCATGAGGTTGACTGAATGATTGACAAGTTTTATTGTTCCAATTTCCTGGGTTAGCTTATTGTGAATATGGATACTTGTATTAGAATCATGTGCGCTACCTGGTTTATAATTAATTATTTTATGCCCAAACAATGGCAATGAAAACAGAAAGGCAAATAACAAAAATTAAACTAAACAAAAAACAAATAGGAAACACTAAATTTACCACTCACTTCCATTTTGTGATCTTAAAAACATGAAATGGTGAAGATTTAAATTACATCTACATAATACAGTTCTAGTTATAAAGTCTTTATAAAGAAAAAAAGGAATAAAACATTTTCATTAATCTTACTTTTCTAGCACCTTTGGAAAGCTCTACAATATTCCCACCTTGTGCTCAATTAAATCTTAATTCATGTTAGAACTTCATTAAAGTTCCAGAAATGAAAATTATACAAGGAAGACATTATTTCTAAGACCTGAAAGATTCAAAATTGGGACATTGGTAAGAACGTTCCATCATACCCTTATTATAAGACAATACTCAAGATAGAAATTCTACAAAGATGTACATACACAAATACTACTTTATTTTTAAATAACCATTTAAAAATAAATTTTATCGGTTTTATTTTTATTACACAAATAATATGTGCCTATTATAGACAAACTGAAAAATGCAAGCAAGAAAACATGCCTCACATTCTAACAGAATTTTTCGGGCTGGGGATTTAGCTCAGTGGTTAGAATGTTTGCCTGGCAAGCACAAGGTCCTGAGTTCGATCCCCAGCACCAAAAAAAAAAAAAAAAGAACTTTTCACATTTCTTTCTCTGTATATATTATTTTAAAAGATGAGATTTTCGTAAATACTGCTTTATGACACAACACATTTTTAACATACATTTAAATGTATATTCTACAATACTATTCTTAAGAAAACACCTTACTTTATTTGACTAATCCCTTATTATTGCAGATTTAGATTGCTTTCCCATTTTCTTCATTATACATCATCTTTTGATTTACAGTTTTACGTAATTTTGTGCATCTTCTTGATCATTTCCTTAGACTGTATGTTGGCAAATGTATTCTATAAAGACCAATGACATGTATTTAAAGATCTGAGGCCATACATCTCTTTCACAATTACTGAGCTCCTCTGTTATAGTATGAAAGTGGACACAAACAATATGTAAAAGAATTAATGTGACTATGTTCTGATAAAATTTATTTACAAAACAGCATCTAACCTACGGGCCATAGTGTGCCGACTCCTACCCTTAATGAATTCTGAAAAATGGAATTTCTGAGTCTAAGGTATATGTGTGTTTAATACTTATGCAATAGGTGTTCAGACAGGTGGTACCAATTTACACTTTTTCCAGGGGTGGATATTGTCACCTGTTTTCCCACACTGATAGTATTTTTTTAAAAAGTGACTCAAGTAATCATATTAATAGGGTGAGAGCTGTAAATCTAACAACGGCCATATAATCCAAGAGACAATTTCCAAATTTACATTCTTAGCCCGGAATCTTGTAATAGTTTTCCTTATGAATAAACAAAATCGTTAATCTATAAATGTCGTGAGAACATCATTATTACACATAAAGTGCTAATAAGTGATTATTTGTGATGTTTGACAGGCTCATGCCAACCATAAAATATTTTAAGCAGCCTTTTAGAACTGCCTTCGTGCGGCTCACAAGTGGTGCCCAGGGAAGTATTTTTGGAAGTGGCAAAGATGTGGTAAATATAAATGCCTCCTCTCTGCCAATAAACACACACACACACACACACACACACACACACACACACACAAATTTAAAAAATGACAAAAACCAGGAGTTGGCACTACAGGACATGAGAAGGTGCCCTGCCCCAGGGCTTTAACCAGCTGCCAGAAAGCAAACGGCAAACAGCTGCTTGTTCGCATATTTCCTGCTGGGTTTAGAGGCTAGTGTAGTGCTGGACTCCACATTTATTTGCCTGTTCAGACTGATTACTTTAGGTTTTTTCTCTCATTCAGGAGAAATGTGAAGTTGAAGAGCTATATTAAGAGAGACAGAGAAACATGTAGGAATAGGGTACCAAAAGAGAGTCAGAGACAGAAAGAGAAAGAGAGATTAGAAGGGTGTCTGGAGACTCTCCCGTGGAAACATTCAAGAAAAAAAGAATGACCATTGTAATATAAAGGATGTTGAAAGAGAAAAATTAAGAGCATAGAGAAGATTCCTAAGGAACAATTTTTTTGGCATCCTTCATTCTGGGTCTTTAATGTGTATAAGAAAAGCACGTTACTGTTCCCCAGGACTCTAATAATAACAGAACCACTGACTAGTTTTATAACCGTCAGTAAGTAAGTTTACTTGGTCTCCTGAGCATCAGTCTCCTTATCTGTAAAATATGGATATTACTATCTACCCACTAGGTTAGCATATTGCCTGACACGTACTGGCCCAGTAAAAGATAGCCATTATCACCACTCCAGGGTACCTAGAGTGTTCCCTTTGCTACCCACTGTGATAGCCACCTTGTCTTTATAAAAAGCACAATTCCTCTCCAAAAATAAGTAAAAAGTAGATTGGATAAATGCTATCCTAGGTCAGTCTCATGTAGTCCAAGCCTCAAATACTTATTTTGTTTCCTAAAATACCTTTTCTTGCTGCATTTATTCACCATGTAATTCATTTTGTGAATGTGGGTGTAATTGTATTTGTGAACTATTCAATCAAGAATCTCTCTAAATTGAAGGTCATTATTACTATATTTACTGAGGTAATGGTATGGCTTTACTCTGCACAGCCAATATCTGTTTGGGGAATTCATTTATGCAGAATATGGGCCCTGCTTACTTCAGAATTAAGCAACTCAATAAGCTTTTAATTCTTGGTATTCCATTGTTTAGAAGAGCCATTTGTAAACAGAGAAAGCTAGAAATAAAATCACAGTAAGCAAAAGAAACCAATACACATTTCCAAATGATGGAATATTAGGGTAAGCTTAGTGATTATCTAAAAACATCTAGTCCTAAAGATTGAAGTTTATAGATTGGTAAACAGTAAATTTTTAAAAAATCAAAATGTGCTTCAACTCCAGGGATTTTGGTGTACAATATAGATCTCGTCCCCTCACCTGGTCTCCCTTTTTGAAGCTATAAAAGTGCTTCAGCGAGGGCTCTGCAAACGATCTTCTCATTGAGAGTACTTAGGCCCACATCAGGTCGCAGAACAAATGCATAAAGGTGTACACCACGGAAAGGAAGTGGGACGCGGGAAAATAAGAGTAGAGACAGGGTACGTTCATATTCTGCATTGTCAGAAACTGGCTTTGATTTATTTAATTTGAGGACTGGAGGAGGAACAGCAGCTTGTTAAGCTATGATGTCTCCCAGAACTTAAATGCTGGAGTTTGAAAAATATGTACTAAATACGAATTTAAAAGATTTTACCCCTTTTATCCCCATTGGACTATAGACTACTACTACTGCAGTTGTTGAGAGAGAGAGAGAGAGTGTGTGACAGATTTCCTAAGCAAATTACAACTGCTGATATAGTCTGAAGGTAGTTTTCTTTGATCTGAAATAATCAATATTGAATATTTTATTTAAAGATATTGAAAAATAAAATGTTGCAAAAAGCTCTGTCTTTGTTTGATTTTCCTTCCTTTCCCATAGAATGAGCTCTACACGTTTACTACATAACTGAAAAACTGTAACGATATTTAAATTACTACTGCTTTGTGAGAAAAAATTAAAAAAAAATAAGAGAAATTTTGTGGATAAGATGGGGAAGGAAAAGTCCTTTTAATGTATCGCAGTTATGCTACTCATGACATGACGGCATTATTGCAAAATTAGGGAAGAGACAAAATTTTATCTTCAGAAATTTATTTTATTTTCTCAGGATTATTATCTCAGTTTCTTTGACTGAAAAGTCTGAATACTTCATAACAGGTTTCTAGGCTCAGGATCTCACACGGCTGAAATCATAGTGTTGGCCCTAGCTGTGGTCGCATCTCAAAGCTGTTCTTCCAAACTGATGCAGGTGGTTGGTAGAACTAAATCTCTGGCAGTCATAGGACTGGGGTCTGTATTTTCTTGTTGGCTGCCAGCCGAAGTGTGCACTCAGCTCCAGCACCCAGCCCACGCCCTGTTCCAGCCATGTGGTGCTTCTTTGGGTAGTTTTACAACACAGCTGTTTATTTTCATATAGGCCTGCTGCTGCTTCGGGTTTCTTCTAAGGAACTGCCTGGTCAAGCCGTGCCCATCCTGCATGGTCTTCCCTTTTACCTCAGAGTTGGCAGATTGAACACTTTCATTACATCCGAACTATTCTTCCACTTTTGCTGCTTGGCTTTGGTAGGAGGAAAATCCCAGGTTCTGCTTGCACTCAAGAGAGAGTACACAAGGGGGTCTCCCAGTGGGTAGAGGTTACAGGTCATTTTATTTTATTGTTCTGCTACCTCCAAATTCCATACTTCTTTCCATCTACGACAGTTGCCTTCTCTTTGTACTCAATGTACAAATTAAAAATAATGTGGCTTCAGAAATTTATTTTATATGCAAATATGAACTAACCATTACCATATTTGTGGTTGATGTGGAAATAGAGTCTGAGAAATGACTGGACCTTCAATTTCATGATGGACCTCTATTTTACTGTGAATGCAGGCTTTTTCCTAAGCCTCATTTTCTAGTCATTAGTAATTATATTTACTGCTATGGTAACTTACTAGCTTGGTCTATGTTTGGTTTTATTTGATGCGACTTTTTTTTTTAACCAAGAACATTATTGGTACATTGTTGATGCAACTTTTAAAATAAATTCTTTCTATACATTTGTTATACAACAGAAAGTTAAGGTATACATCTAGACTGTACAAATGTTACAAAAATGCAGCAGATTATTTGATATAATTTTTCACAGATCCCTATACTCTTAAAAATAAATCATTAAAAATCCTACCAAAACGTGTTGGTGTTCAATAGAGCAGCCATTCCCTCCACAGTCAGCCTTAAGTCCTTAGGTGGTTATTCTTCCAGTAACTCTCACCTTGACACCTTCATTATTACTACTGCAAAGTTTTATGGCTCTGTTTACATTATTAGTGGCATAAAAGGAATGATGGATTTTGGAAGGCTTGGAGCTGAGTGTTCTTGTTATAATCAATGAACAATTTTCAAATTAAAGCTGATACTTTATGCTCTGAGTCTTATTTCCCTCATTGATATCAGTTTTCTACTGCAGTTACTGAAATGATGTGACTGAAAGGACTCAATCTATTGACAGATTCTGAGTCAATAATAATGGCATTTAAAACAAGCTCTTCAATCAGAAGTGGCTTTTCTCTGGGTTAGTTTTACTGTTAATAAAGCCTAGATGTAACAATATTTGAAGAAGTAAATGAACAAAAAGGAGGTATCATAATATAAGGAACTCATGGAAACCACAATGACATGAAAAGATCTTCAAATTAAAATCTAACTGATTACTGTAATATAATAAAATTACATTAAATTCTTTCTTGAAGATGTTTAGAATTTTCATTTAGGCTGATAATTGAAATTTGTATGCACTGGGAAAAAGAAAAATGAGTATATTGTCATCTGTAATCAAGATTTTGGCAACTATGGGAAGCATAGAATTAGAGTAATTTTAAATGTCATCAGATTCAAACATTTTTGTCCTTTAGTATTTAGGCTTTGCCCTTAAATGGAAAGTAATAGTAATTAATCCAATACACTTAGTATAGGATTTAAGTCATGGATTTATCCTTATAAGAACTGAAATATCACACTCAATATCTTCTCATTTCTAGCTAAGGTATTTTACTAAGACCGTAGTATGTGCTGTATACTTGATACAAGAGATGTCTGTCTTTTCTGTATTCTATCACTGATCCACTGGTGGAGTGATCTATCCTATTTCAACTTGCATTTCTCTCATCAGAACAAGTATGATAGTGTGATTTAGCCCATAGTAATTGTTGCATGGGGGTGGAGACTTTGGCAAGCCACAAAAGGTAATATAGCAACAATTTGTGTGAGATTTGCACTACGCATATAGAGGATTCTTTAGCTTCGTGTGTGAGATGTCTGATGGAACTAGAGGGAAGCAAAGGACAAATATATATTGTTTCAGTAGCTAAATCCTCAGCAAAATGGTATGACAAGAGAGCATTGGCTTAAGAATTTCCTGATTGGTAACAGGACAATTGAAGACTGAGAGACTAAATGTTCCAATTGTTCCAAAAGGCTGAAGAGTACCCAGACACCATCTGTAACAGGAACCACGAATGATTCAAGGAATGCTATTTCAATGACATCACCACTCAGAATATATGTCCTTCTAGCAGCTTGCCACCACCTGAGAACTGTGTCTTTGCCTTATAGTGTTACTTTTTCTAGAATCTTTCTGTGACGAGTCATTATTTCATGTTTGTATTCACAAAAGTCCCCAAACAAGATCACACATCAGAAGAATTTGGAAAAATTGTTTAAATACAGACTTCTAGACCTTACTCTAAGACTTCTGATTTAGTTCTGATTTAGTTAAGGATCCATGAGGCCCTTGAATCTGTATATTTTCCTGGATACCGGAGTAATTTGCTGCTGCCAACTAATATTTGAGAACCGTCATTAACTCTCATCAGCAATCAGTGACGACTGATTTCTTTTTTTTTTTCTCACTTACTAAATTTTTAGTGCAACAAGAGAGATAAAAGAGAGGAAGTTTTTTTTTTTTTTTTTGATGGGAAGATAGAGCTTCAGAGATGAGAGTTACTTTAGGAAGGATGCATGAAGTTTGGGCAAATAAAAAGCCAAAGCATGCAAAAGGACATGGGCTGCCTAAATTAAGTTTTCCAAAAAAGAGAGAGAAGGCTAAAAATTCCAGCACACAAGTTATCTGTGTCATAATTTCATCCAGCTAGACCTCAACTTTCCTCAACTACCAACCGATGGAACTCCAGTTGCAGAATTTCCTGCCTGGACCTCATTAGGAAATGAGATGCAGTTGAGAAAACAAGGACATTAAGGGTGTGTCGGCATCAAGCATTATGAAACAAATAATTATTGTTTCTTCTGTGCTCATGAGAATTCCAGGTGACTCTCCTGAAAGCCCATTAAAACTCAGGTTGTGAAATACAGAATATCTGAGCGATTACACTTTTTCCCCAGGAACATTTTCTCCCCATCGTTCCCCAGAGCACCAAAAAGGCTCTAACGTTTTCTTGCAGATGCAGTGTCCATTAGATGCCCTCTCACTCACCATGGCTTTATCATATTGAAATATAAACCTCATCTGATTGCCAATGATTTTTAATAAGAGTATCTGAAAATGATCGAGTGGAAGCAACAAGTGGCAGAGTTGGAAATGTGTCATAATTCTAACACCAGAGTGTAAACCCAGGTACAGACAATTGGAGAGCCTCGAACCAATTAATCTACTGTCTCCTTTTCTGTAGTAAGTTGCTTGATTTTAGTTCTTAAATCCTGTGAGAACGAAATCTTAAATCCTGTTCTTTTGCATTAGATGAAGTTTCTTTTTGTGGGGGCTGCTGGGAATCGAACTTTGGGTCTTGTGCTTGCTAGGCAAGCGCTCTACCACTTGAGCTAAATCCTGAGCCCCGAAGTGTCTTTTCTGTAGATAAAGAAAAATTACTGACTGAAGCCATGGTGTTTCTTTCCCTCAGAAATCTTTACAGCCTGAAAAGGGAAATGACAGCCATCAGAGAGATGAGGGTGATTGGTGTAAAAGCTAAATTCGAGGCCAGTCTCGGCAACCATGGTGTCTGGGTTTGATCTTCAGTATTGCCAAATAAATAAATAAATAAACAGCCAATATGAGTTGGGTGCTTCCTATGTTCTAAGCTCTGTGCTGTGACTTTGACACATGTTGTCTCATTTAATTTTCAAAGTAATTATATAAAAGAACTAATACAATTATTTGAATTTTACACATAAGGAAATTGTGGCTAAACTAGATTAAATTAATTTTCCATGGCATACAGATTTAAGTGGAAGAGTGTAATTTGAACCAGGATCTACTGAAGTTTGGAAACATATACTGAAAGATCAGACCACATAAGTTGGAATAACTGAATTTTAGTGCCTGTAATATGTTGCTACTACAAATATACACCCAAAAAGTTAATCTGAGCATAATATCCACAGGTTATTATATTGTGGAGCAAAGTAAAATCTAACCCTGTCTACCCGCTGAGGTGCTGAGCATGGCTGGCAGTCATGGTCTAGCTCTTCCGAGCATTAAATAATGAAGTTGCAACCTACTTCAGAAAATTTCTTGTCCTTCTTATAAGTACAAATTTTAGATTTTTATGGCAGCAACATGGTAGAACTTTGCCTCGTCCATATGCCCCCCACCCTTTCAGGAGAAAAGCTGTCTATAAAAATCTTGAGGAATAACCAGGCATGGAGGTATATGCCTGTACTAGTTAGTCCCAGGTACTTGGGCGCCTGAGGCAAGAAGATTGCTTAGGCCTGTAAGTTCAAGACCAGCCCGGGAAACCTAGTGAGACCCCATTTATTCCCCCATTCACTCAAAAAGATTAAGGAGTAAAACAAAAAAATTTTACCTTTTAATCAAGCTGAGACCATATTTATACTTCTTAAATTTTATACTCAAATTGTCAATTCTAGCTATTATACTTAGCCCTCCTTAGTTTCCCTAGACTCAGTAGTATTTGTCAGGAAATAGTCATTTTAAAAATTTCCATACACAGATAACTTTTAAATCTTTTCATTTCTTACATGCTATTGCAGAGTGGAATAATTAAGCTATAATATATTTATGTTAATAAGTGGTTAACCAGCACAATATGTGAACAAATAGTAAACTATGTAATGAAAATTGCTAACAATACTTTCCATTTGTTCCTTTTAGCTCTAACAATATGCATTCTAACTAATAAAGACAAAATTCTGCCAAACAACTTATTATGAGTATGTTCCTAGACTTGAATAACCTTGTGATTTTTTTATAGATTTTCATTAAAATTTATCCAAAATTACACAAATTTACAGGCCATTACACAAGCTTACAGACCACAATACATTGTGCCTTTTGCTTATGACAATGAGCAATGTAAACAACCACATAGATGCAGCATTAAGTCACAACTACATAAAATTACTATCATACCTAGTGTATGTGTCACTGTTTTAAGTTTGGGTTATTAGATTCTTGTTTTTCAGATATCATTATTCCTCTGGATTCCCATTCCCCTCCCCCTTTGCCCTCTTCTTGTTCCCTTGGACCCTTTGCTGTGATTCTAAGTCATCACTTTAAGGTTAAATTATCAGTATCATCATCAGTGTATAGAGTCGTTCCAGGAAACTTGAGGAATAGTTATCAGTTTAGATGAATTCTTCAAATACTCTCTTTACTCCTACCTGAAGGGTGCAATTAGCAGAGCCATAAGCAATCTGATACAAAGCCAAAGGAAGGCTAGCTTTCAATGTTTTTACTTCTTCTGATACTTGGCCAGGCTCAAAGTTTGTCTTTTAGTTAAAATTGTATCATGGAACCTCTATGGCCTACTAAAAGCAGTGATTTTTTTTTTTTTTTTTTTTTGGTGCTGGGGATTGAACTCGGGCCCTTAGTGCTTGCAAGGCAAGCACTTTAACCACTGAGCTAAATCCCTAGTCCCTAAAAGCACTGATTTAAACCATCTTTGTATTTTCATTTTCTTTACTAATTTTAATAAAAGACTTGGGTTGCAACATTGGATTTTCTTTAAAAAAAAAAAGATTACTTAGAGCTACTTGGCACATACTTTTGTTAGATGTAGGTAGATGGGTATCATCATGATAGTTCTTAGTTTCAATGTTTTTAATGCCCATGAATTCTGTTGTGGCATTAGCAAGTATATGTTTTGCACTTGTCTGTGCATACTCCATAGTAGATGACTGATATATGTTCACTGAATTAAGAGTAAATAATCTAATAAATATTCAGATGAGAACATGCATACTTTTAGACGTACCATGCCCTATAAATAGGCTAGTCACTGGGTCCATGTCGGTGCCCTGCATCATCTTTTCTCACCGAACACATTTTCATATATGCTTGTGATTCTAATAACTACATCTGCTTGATGGCTCTGAAATTTCTATCACTACCCCAGATCAGTTTTCTAGATTCAGTACCAAATATTAATTGCTTACTGAACATTTCCACCTTAAAGTTTCTCAGACATTTGAACTATATCCATATTTGAATTCATCCCCATCCTCAGTTTCAAATCTGTCCCTCTGTGTTCCTTGTCCCAGTGAATGTTACCAACACTTATCAAATCACCGAATTCACAGAGTTTCATCTTTGATTCGTCTTTCTCCTTCATCTCCTACATTGTATCAGTTGCTTAATTAGGTTGATTATATCTTCTTTATAAACTTTTAATTTCTTAATTTCTTTTTATATCAACTGTCACCACCTTAGATGGAGTTACCATTATATTTTACATTTCTTATGACTATTTCAACAATCTCTTAACAGGTTCTCTTTATTATATACATTAGTGTCCCTCCCCAAATTTACTTCAGTTAGTAAATCAGCAGAGTATTTTAACATTCCATTAATAAATCCCCTTAATATTTTAACCATACAGTAATCAATAGATCAGCTCATATGTATCCTCCAGGTTTTAGCTTTATATTCTTCTTTTTCTTTGACTTCAGGTAAGTATAATTTTTATCCATATGCAGTACCATCTCATACTTTACCTGTATTGCTACTTATCACTTTATATCATAACTATAGATGTATTTGTCTGGAAATTCAAACAGATTGTGAGATTCTGGGGGTCAGAGACCAGGTCTGTTTAATATCCTTGAAAATCAGCCAGTACTTGACACATGAGCAAAAGGAAGGGAGGAAGGAGAAAGAGAGGAAGAGAGAGAAGGAGGAATATGTTACAGAAAAGAATTAAGCTCATACCTCTAGTTATTCCAGTTTTGCTAGAATCTGAAAAACAAAGTAGTAGAGTTCGTACAAGGCGTGAGATCTAGGAGATGTTGGTTAAAGTATGCACTTGGATCAATGCATTGGACAGGAAGTAGACAAAGTGCCAGCGCCCTCGGGAGAGTCATGTGTATGTGCTTTTTGTTACACATTTATGAATGAAACGGGCATGAACTTTCGGAAGGAAAGGACAGTTTTAACTGTGGTCTCCGGTTTCACTCATTATTGTTCTTTCTGTTAGGTTTTGTTTTTAATTTAGTCTTTTTCCAGGTCAGATAATAGCTGCAAGGTCTTAGTGTACTGCAAGCAAACATGCTGCAGTGAGTTACCCCAAGGCAATTGTCCTTCGGGTCTGGACGGATCAATGGGCTGCTCTTTCTCCTCCCTCCCGCGAGCGCTAAGGAGTCTTAGTTGGGTTCCTCACTTTCCTAATCCAAGAGATCTTTATGATGATTGGTTTGGAAGTTTATTGAATAACTCATGTGGGCTTCATGGTGTGTGTGTGTGTGTGTGTGTGTGTGTGTGTGTGTGTGTGTATGTTTGTGCATCTGGGTGTCTGCTCTGTCAGTTTACATGACTATTCTGTGATTGGAACTTCTTGTACTTTTGCATTTATTCAAACTAATACTTAAAGTTGCACTTCTAAGGTAGGAGCCCTGATGTTTTTATTAAACACGAATAAAATGACATCCAAGAACTTGACAATGTCCATATTAGTGCATGATACTTTTTATGAATGAGTCATACACAATGGAGGGTGGGAAGGGGAGAGAAATGGCTGTCTTAACTCTTTGTTTTTCCTGAAAGAAAATAATACAGAGCTGCTTGTTATCTTATTGAAGAAAAATGAAGTTAGAATCCTGTGGCTTTGCTGCAATAAGAATGATATTGGTGTTTTATTTTGTATTCTTGTTGCTCCAGGCCACATCATGTTCCTTAGAAGGAACATCTGAAAATAATCACCTTGGAGCCTCAACTTGGTTTTGTGCTCCAATCAAGTAGGGATTGAAGTGAGGACTTCTTATAAAACCATATAGAGGGTGGGCGTGGTAGTGCACACCTGTAATTCCAGCACTCAGGAGGCTGAGGCAGGAGGATTGCCATGAGTTCAAGGGCAGCCTGGACTACACAGTGAGTTCAAGACCAGCCTAAACTACATAACAAGATCCTCTCTCAAAAAGATATAGCTATACAGATAATGATATATAGCTCACCAGGCTAGAAAATGGCAACTCCTACCTGTTCGTCCACAAAGAATTCAAGCATGAAAGACCAATAAATATGATTAAACACATCCAAGAAGTAAAGGCAATAGGAACTGCACATCTAGTGAATTCTAGTAATAGAGATTCCCTTGCCTCCTCTAAATGTCATAACTAGAAAATCTCTTTCTTAAGTTTTTATTTGAATAAAATTTTGATTATTGTTCTTCTTGCCAATTGTTATCAAATCCAACATTTTCAAACACTGCTAAACTCAAAAAATACATCAACTATAGAAAAATGTTCACTGTTAAGTTTTTGGTTACCTGAAAAGCTAAGTAATGTAGCCAACAAGACTCTTGTTTTGAAAACTCTTTTTCAGTTCTTTTCATTATTTAAAGTGTGGATAATATGGATGGGAGGTGGAGTCGAAAAGAAGAAAGGGTATTCAATGAAAAAATGTGTGTGTGACAGAGAGGAGAAAGGAAAACAGAAAGCAGGGAGTGAGGCGAGAGAGACACACACACGCAGACAGTAATCTCTCTTCCCCGAATCTGTCCATTTAAAACTATCTCAGGTTAGAAAATTTTCTTTTCAAGTTAAACGGTTGTTTTAATATTTAAAGTTACATAGACAATTTATGAACACATTGCAGAAAAATTTTGGTGT
The DNA here is from genome assembly GCA_004026905.1 of Hystrix cristata. Classification (NCBI taxonomy): domain Eukaryota; kingdom Metazoa; phylum Chordata; class Mammalia; order Rodentia; family Hystricidae; genus Hystrix; species Hystrix cristata. The sequence continues at coordinate 29,627 of PVJO010009028.1, read as the reverse complement.
ATTTGTACACAACTGTATGTAGTAAAAACTGAGAGGCCCATTAGATATGCTCACCCACACCCCGGTACATTCCCCACAATTAGCTATTTTTAATACTTTAATGTTTATATGTCTTTTTATTTTTGCACAGAACACTGTACACAGCAACATCATTTTTTGGGGGGTTTTTTTGTTTTTTTGTTTTGTTTTGCAGAGAAATTTTTCCTAAGACAAGTGTATCTTAGTTTCTTGGGTAATAAAGTACCAAAAGGATCTCTGTGAAGGCTTTAAAATTATTAAATCATCTCATTTGGATCTAGAAAAACAGGGAGCTCTTAAAGGGTTCAGCATACATAATTCACCATGAAGTGGGCACATTTACTGATTAACTTACAGATTATCCTTCCTTCTGCCCCTAGAACAACATGTCATCTCTGCACATGTCAAATTTTCATACATATATGGATTTAAAAATATATTGATAACTGTGTATACTTACGGAGTACAATGTGATAGTTTTATCAATATATACATTAGTCAAGGTAATTAACATATATCGCCTCACTAATTCATCTTTTTTCATAGTGAGAATGCTAAAAATCTATTTTAGCACTTTTGAAATATACAATACATTATTATTAACTGTGGTCTCATGTGGTACAAGAGACCACTGAAACTTATTTCTCCAAGCTAATTAAAATTCTGTGTCCTTTCATCAACATTTTCCTTTTCTTCCTTCCTCCCCCTCCCTCTCAGCCTCTAGGAACCACCTTTCTAATGCCTGCAGATTTTTTGAAGATTCTGCATTTAAGAGTGATCATGCAGCATTTGCCTTTCTGCATCTGGTTTATTTAATTCAACATAACGTCCTCCAGATCCATCTATGTTGTTACAAATGAAAGAATTTCCTTTTAAAGCTGTGTAGCATTCTAATGTGTAGAGATACACCACATTTTCATTATACGTTCATCCACCGATGGACACTTAGGCTGTCTAAAGATATTGACTATTGTTAACAATGTTGAAATGAACATGGACATGCGGATATCTCTTTGAAATATTGATTTCTAACCCTTTGGGTCTATACTTAGAAGTAGAGTTGCTGGTCCTATAGTAGATTTATTTTTAGTTTTTTAAGAAACCTTTATATTATTTTCTAATATGGCTGTACTAATTTATATTTCTACCAATAGTGTGTAAGAGCTCTCTTTTCTCTACATCTTTCCCAGTATTTTAGTTTTTTTGATAATAGCTATTCTGAAAGGTGTAAGAAGATATCTCTTTGTGATTTTAATTTTTATTTCCCCAAGGATTAGAAATGTTGAGCATTTTTGAATACAGTTTAGTCATTTGTATCTTATCTTTTGGAAAATGTCTGTTGAGACCTCTTGGTCATTTTTAATCAGGTTATTTGCAGTAATAATTTTACTGATACCAGAAATATATTCTCAGTAGGTCTACTCAGGCAGAAAGCACATAAGAACAATTATTTAATGAGTTTAATTATTAATGTTGCTCTTCAAATTATATTTTTAATCCTTCAATTTCTGAGTTTTAGGTGTGAGAAATGTGCAAAGCTTTTCCTTACTATTTTTATGTAGGTAGCGTATGTGTTCATAATAGTGATTTTTCCTGAAGACTTACTTAATAGACATGTATATATTAAACACATGCTGTGGGTTGGATCATGAGACAAACATGTAAAGTATACAAAAGAATGACTTATTCATATTCTATCTTCAATGAGTCTAGTTGGTAAGATGACAGGCAAACACGTGAAACAAAGTATAAACAAAACCGCTTGATACTACATGTTTAATGTGAGAATATTAGAAAAGAGGGCACCTGGAATTGATTTCACAGAAGTGGTGGTATGTGAGCTATGTCTTTAAATTAGGTAGAACTTAATTGGCTTATCAGAAATTGTAAGAGCAAGTCTCCTACAATCAAACTACCTGTATTACTAACTCTGGTTTCAAATCTTGCTAATCGTGTGACCTGAGAAGTTTGCCACATCATAAAATGGACATGTGAATAAAACTACTTACCTCGAAAAATTATCAGAATACAAATTGAGATAATATATGTAAAGCCCTTAGGAAGTATGAGGTATAAGGCACATGATCGATGTATTACTTATTTAGATGGTGTTTAACCTACTATTATTTAGCTATTATGCTAGAATCATTACTATTTAGATTACCACTGCTGTGAAAAGAAATTTTGAAGTGACTAATCTCTGTGCAGCAGGGTGTTGTACAAAAATGTTTTATCTTTCATTCATTTTAAGGATCTCACTGTAAGGATTCATTAATATTAAATCATGCCTTTTTATTTTTACTCTGTACTTTTCTATGTGATTTGCAATTTTGTTTCTTTATTCAAACCATCTTATATAGATTCATGTGGTATAGTGTACATACCATAAACCTGCCTACTTTCAGCATATGATTCACCCCCAAAAAAAGCCCCGTAACCGTTTTCTATAGTTTGGATTTTTATGCAAGTGTTTTATTTATATTTAACTCTTAAAGTATCAGTGAAAAAAAGAATACAATGAAAGAAAATCTGACAGCAAACTTGGAAGTCAAAGAATAAGCTATGATTACTTTTTTTCCAAAACAATGCTATCATCAACAAGTATACTTTAGGATTTGTCACATTGTGTCAGGGTAAGCTGTATTGGTATTATATTTGTCCTTGCCTTTAGATAATACTAGCACAGCTAAAACAATCACCTTTTTCTAGTTTAAAAATATACCTGAATAAGTTGTGTTAAAATATTTTCAGTCCATTGGACCCTTTGATTGGACAAAGATTTCATAGGCCACCCCACCCACACCAGTCCCTGACATTTTTTTTTTTTAGAAAATCTAAACAAATTCCCCAGAATTAGAGAAATCTGATGAAATACTAATAAGGTTTTGTCTCTATTTTTATTAAAAACTTAAATTCTGAATGCATGATAAAAACAAAAGAATAGACCTTATTATGTTGTTGTCATTAGTGGCATAAAATAGCTTGTGAGCCACCGGAAGGCTCCACGTAGACCATGACTTGTGAACCAAAATTTTGGATCAGCGTTATCATCAAAGTGTGACATACTGGAACAGTCAAATAGGCCTGGCGCTGTCGGGCAAATTTTGGCTTGAACCTAACTGAGCCAATTAGTAGCTGCCACACCTCAGGCTAACAACCTTTCAGAGCCTCAATTTCCTCTTCTCAAAATAAAGGGATAAGTGTTACCTTGCTGAGTTATTCTACGCACTGAAAGGGTATATGTGAAGCACCTAACATTTAGCAGAAAATAAATATTTTCTTTCTTCAACCTCCCTCTTTTTATCTCATCCTCCTTCCCTCTCTTCTTCACTTCATTTTTTTTCTTCTTTGCTTCTTTTTTTTCTTTCCTTTGCTCTAGCATTTGCATTAATTTTTATGGAGATATTTTGTAAAAGATTCCTTTTAAATGATATATACCCAATGAATGCTTTCTGAACAAAGAATTTCAAGAATGTAATCGTAAGATTTGAGCTGGCTCACTTCCTATCCAAACCTTTTCTTAACATCTCTTGGCATCACATCCTCCAGCCCCTTGACTATAGCTAAACTTTGATGATTCAAATCAATCTCATGCACAAATAGTTTCTTCAACATTTCCTTACATATGTTCTTGGGTTTTCTCAAGAAACTGTCTCTAAATTCCTCCCTATTTTCCGCTGAATCGTGTGTTGTTAATCTGTCTTTTGGAAGGTACTCTGTGCAATAACTTCTTGGGGAGGTATGCCAAATCTGATACTTGATTACTGAGTGGTTCTCTGAGATAAGAGTTCTGAACTTGAAGAATGACTGAAATCTTTATTTCATTGTAGCACAAGAGAGTAGGGAAAAGGTTAATGAAAAACTTCTTTGTGAGGATTTTGTTTCTCACGTTTCATTGTGTCATAATAAATAGAATTTAACATGAACACACACTGCTACTGGAGCTGCGCCTACAGAAACTGCCCTAATAATGTGTTTGCATAGCACACAATTAAGTGCATGTTGTAACTTGTTTCTACTATATGAGGCAGTTTGAACAGCATGCACTATACAAACATAAAATTAGGATGTGTGCTATTCATTTTTTTTCTGCCAGATTCCCTTGATTTTGAGTGGTGATTCCCCTTAAGTCATAAAACAATGAAAATTAACATAAAACATAAAAGAAATATTGGGTTAAAAATACTTGAGACTAGGTAATTGTATCACTACTTTGCTGCATGGGAAGACATATTCGTTCCTTGTCAAGCCATTGCAAACAAAGCTTTCTTACTGAATGTTAGTGCCGTGCCCTGAGATACCAGAACATTACTAGATGAACCAAGAGCAGGTGCCCTCACTTGTTCCGACTGCCACCAGTTCGTTGCAGGATAGTCAAGGGAGAACCAGTAACGGAAAGTAACAACTCCCTCTTCGAACCCGTGTGCGTGTGCGGCTCTGTGGATTAGTTTCGGCAATGGAGGCAGACGTAGCTAGAGTGACGCAACCAAGTGGAGCGACAGACTAACAGAGGAGAGGTGGAACATGAGGGACCAATTATGTAAGACATACGACAGTTCGAAAGACTTCAATTTTAACTTTAAATCACATGAGAAGTCCAGGGCAACTTGTGAGAAAGAGAATGACATGATTGGATTTAGGTTTTAAAGAGGTTGCCTGGCTGCTGTGCTGCAAGTACACTAGAGTGGGGACAAAGGCAGTCGGCAGGGGATTTTGGAAGATATGACCAGAGGAAATGATGAGAACCGGGCTTCCTTAGGACATACTTCAAAGTAGTAGAATAATAAATATTTATTTGCAAGCCTCTTGGAGGCTAATACTAATATTCGTATCCAGCCTTATCCCATACACAATCCAGAACCATAATAAAAATAAGAACTATGAAGATAATGATACATCCCTTTTCTGAAATCACTATTCTCTCAAATTCCCCACTCACCCCTTTCTGATTAGTTTCTTTGGGGGAGGGCAGTGCAGAGGATCGAACTCAGGGCCTTGCGCTTGCTAGGCACTCTATCACTGAGCTAAATCCCCAACCCCTTTGATTAGTTTCTTAAATAAATATAGTACATGACATTTGAACCATGAGTCAATCATTACACTGTCAATTAGATCACACGTAATCAGACCTATTGTCTGATTACTACCCTAATGACTGAATGTTTTTTGTTTTTAATTTATTTACCAAGAGTGTGTATTGGTACACCGTATATATACACTATGAGCACATTCATAATAGTTAATTTGTACCTGTACATGATATATCTTGGTCTCCCTCTTCCCCACCCCTCCCTTATACTCCCCCTCCCTTCCTTATTTGCAATGGCTTTATTTACATTTTTCCATGTTTTTCTTTTTCTTTTTTTTTCTCGTCATTCTTTTCCCCCTCTTCCCTCTCTAGTTCTCTTCTCATTTAAATATCATCTTTCTTTTTCACATAAAGCCAGATTTGAATGACAATTTAAGTTTTAAGCTTAAAAAGGTCTTCGAGATCATCTAGTTTAGAGATTCCTAACATTTTCAAGTACAGAGATCCTTCTTAAAATTGTGAAATATGGCTCTCTCAAGATAATGGTGGCACTCTTTTTTATTGGTGCCGGGGTTCAAACTCAGGGCCTTGCACTTGCTAAGCAAACAGTCTAACCACTGAACTAAATCCCCAGCCAAATGGTGGCACTTTTAACAGCTGTTGATTGAGTAAACACACAAAAGACTACAATGGAATTGATAATGGTTTAAATTAATGTATTTTATTAATCTCAACAACATTTACATACATATGTGTAATATATATTACTTACTCTACATATTGTGCTCAATACATTCCTGTAGTCCTGAGAATTTTTTTTTTTTTTTTTTTTTTTTTTTTTTTTGGTGCTGGGGGTTGAACTCAGGGCCTTGTGCTTGCAAGGCAAGCACTCTAACCACTGAGCCAAATCCCAGCCCTATCCTCAGAATATTTTTGAGCCCTTCTTGTACGCCCACTTCAAGGAATCCTTGGTTTATCTGTTTGAACCACTGAAGTTCAATCTTTATTTTCCACATCTTAGAACAATTTTGCAGGTGACGAAAATAGATTCAAAGAGGCTAAGTAATTCAAGCAAGTTAGTGCCAGCACTGGGTGAGGAAATCAGAGCTGTGGGATAGAGGACGGAATCTTAGACTGGGGTCAGGAAAACTGAGCTTGATGCAGAGACCTTAAATTAGTCTTTTATTCTCTTTGAGCCTTTTTTAATCTACAAAGGGAAAATAATAAGACAAACATTATAGAATGGTGCCACAAATTAAAAGAGAGAATGCACACACATATTTTTCTTTTCATTGAAATTTTCTATACAGTGAAAAGATTTTACCATTATTAGAACATGGCTACCAGATGGGTACCCCATAATTTATTTTCTTATGACAACGCCGGTCATGTTACGTGTTGATTCTGATGCAGAAATCAGATGAAGTATGTAACATCGACCTGTTCAACACAAGAATAATCCAAACCGTTATTCAAAATGAAAAGGATTGAATATGTGTGTCATAATGTAGACATCCCTTCAGTTAATAACCAACATTTATATTCTGTTTTTTTTTTTTTTTCCGGTGCTGGGGATCGAACTCGGGTCCTTATACTTGAAGGCAAGCACTTTAACCACTGAGCTAAATCCCCAGCCCCTATATGCTGTTGTTTTATCTGCTTTGCTGTGCCTGTTTCTGAACTCAAGATATCTAGGTGTTTCTCTCATAATCACAATGGTTCTTCTTGGGCACTTTGGCAATTTGCTACAAATTGGTCCTTAAATTATATGGACCTTTGAGTCAAAGGTAGTGATTCCATAGGATCCTCAAAAATCCAGTATTGTTGCAGTAATCTCTACAGATGGACAATTTAGGGTGGAAGTAACATCAAGTGAGTTCTTTTCCTGTGATGACCACATGATATTATATTGTTTGTTCTACTAGTTTGTTATCGTTGTTCTATTAGTTAACACATATGAGCCAAATCACCTACTTTATTTTCATGTGTTTTTCTAACATGATTTTAAAACAGCATTCCCATACTTCTTAACTGCTAATACGAAATCTAGAAATGTTGTTTTAGTCTTGCACTCAGAACAGTTAGATCAAATCTTCCAGACTATTACACTCAACTGTGCAAACAGAGATTTCAAATACGTGGATAAAAATCTAATAACTTCTTAGTAAATGTGAATATTTAAAGTACTTAAATTGGGAATTAATGGGCAATCATTTAAATGATTCCTTTAATGTGCTTATAGCCTGCGATGCACATACACTTGAACAACTTTATAACCATTAAATCTATTCATTAGCTAATGATGTGGCATTCCAAATCTGTTTCTCCTCACTGTGGACAAGAAGTTTGGAGGGCGATCTAATGATGGTAGATTGAAGAACACTGACTGAGCATAGGAAGGGGCAAAAGTAGCTAAGGAAGTCATAGGACAAATCTTCTGTTGTTTGTACCCTGACTGTGTTGCAACTTCCTTTCTGGTAGAGGATCAAGACTGTGCATGTCCTCTTTTTATCTTGATGTAATATGAGTAGATATTAATAAAGAAATTATTTAAAAAAATCAGTCTTACTTCTATGAAAAACAAAATTTCATAACAAAATTATTAGCAAATAACAATAGTTAATACGCTGTGTACCATAATCTTAAAAGAATGGCCAAAATGTTAGAGTTCTTTTGAAGGTTTTACCTAAATGAAGGTTAGTTTAGGTGTGGAACCAAGTTTCTTGGAATATGTTTTCCTAAGAGACAAGAATCTTACCTTAGGTATCCCTCAACATGAACTGTTAAGCAAGCAAAAGTTTTACATGTATTCTGTGGACTTTTTGTTTGTTTTTTTACAAAATCCATGACTGAAATTTGAGATTATTTGGGATACTGTGGAGATGGAGCTGGGCAGGGGGTAGGGCAGAGAGAGGGATGAAGAGACAGACAGACAGAGAGACAGAGATTAGCAATTTTCCTGAAAAATACTGGATATTTCTTATATGATATGATTTCTAATTTCCCTATACTTCTTGATATCTATCACAAAGTGCCTACCCTGTATGATACTGAAAATGCCATCATTAGAGTGTCATTTCTTTACTTTATGGTTTATTCCCTTTAAAATGAAAATTCCCTGGGATAAGGTAGCATCTTAAAGTGTTGATCACCATTTATACTTTGGTACTTTAGGTGGTGAAGCCTTGAGAGATGTTCATATCAGAAGGAAAAAAGCAAAAATCATCTACAATGGAAAATATCCTTGTTCACAATTTTACACTGAATATGTTGTGATTTGGAATTATTTCCTCCTTGCTTGCTGCAATAGACCTGTAATTAAATACACATCTCGTAGCTTTATCGTGGGAATAAGTGAGATAATGTATGTAAAGCACCAAACACAGAGATCGGCAAAGAGTAAGTTCTCAGTAAATGGTAGCTATAAAAATCCCTTTGCCATTTACCAACAAATAGCAACTGAGAATTAACTGTCTGTGCCTAATAGAGTTGAGAGAAAGCGAAATATAAGATCCTATGAATTCATAGGGAACTTTCCTAAAGATCTTCAGAACTCTTCTGTCTAATTATTGAGGCGTTGTGTGAGGTAAGATAAATTTCACTCTTAAGCTATTAAAATTAACTAGGCAATTTTTTAGGTCATAGAATAAAACATTCACAATAAATGAAGGCATGTGAGTCTTGTAACTTTTATTCCAATATTCTATTACCCATGCTAACTTCTCTACCGAGGCCTAAATCTTGAAAGTACATAGACTTCAACTTGAGGTCAATTTCATGAAAATGAACAGGACATTATCTCACAATTAGGCAAATAATTTTAATTACTGTTAGAAAAATAGAAGCAAGCGGCGGCGCGCTGCTGCCAGTGAAAAGTCAGCATAAAGTTTCCTCTCTACTCGCGGAGTAATGCAGAACTAGCAACAAGATTATGGAGTAAGAAAAAACAACTGGACCCAGTCCCACAGCACCCCCACTGACCCCGAGCCCACAGTCAGACTTCCAGGAAGATGGCAGAGCAGAGAGAAGTAGAGTAAGAGCCTCTCCAAGATTTGTTGTCCAGACACTGGAATATAGCAATTTAGGGAAGAGAAGAAGGAAGGAAGCGTGTTCTCAGGACCCAGCAGGGAGCCGAAGCAAGAGTTGAAGCCCACGGGGAAAGCAAAAGGAGAGACCAGCCTAGAAGAAGAAGGAGACAGACGGATGGAGCTTTCTCCCAAAACTCCTGTTCGTGGCTCTGGCACATGTCCCCACCTCACAGCCTCAGCTTGCAGCCCCTGGGTCACAGCCCCGGCTGATGGCAGCGGCTTGTGGCTGAGGTCACAGCAGCAGCACACAGCCCTGCACACCCCCAGCACACAGCCCCAGCTCCTGGCCCTAACTTGTGGCCCCAGCTCTCAGTGCAAGTGACGCAGTTTGAGCCTGCAGATGCACAGTGACTACTGGAGACCCCAGAGACCTCCACAGGAAGACACACAAGTGGAGCAGAGCTGTGGACAGTGAGTGGACTGCAGTGGCTGGTGAGTTACCTGAGTCATCTGATCTCAGATGGCCCCCAGGAGAGGATGGCGATAGGCCGATCACCATTTTGGAAAGGGATCGAGCTCAGAACTCAGAAAAGCTGCTAGCTGCCTTTGGTGCTGTGGAAAGGTGGGGCAAGGCAGGGCAGAGCAGAGCAGAGTTCAAACTCAAATTGGAAGGAGGGAAAGGAGCCAAGTTCAAACTGGCAGGGAACTGAGTCCAAGCCAGTGGGAGACACACAGTGTGTCTCCAGCTGAACAAACTGGTTTCAACCCCACAGCCAGTGATCAGGCTGAACTTCAATGGAACAGGTAAAGCCTTGCTATTGAACCCAGCTGGGAACACTCGCTACCCTGACAAAATCTACTGCTGGGATTAATCAACAAGGATCAGGGCCTCTCTACTCTGTCTACCCATGATAGCAGAGACACACCTGGAAGCAGATATTTTATTTATTTTTTTTTTAATTTTTTTCCCTCTCTGCTCTTCTTTTTCTTATTTTTTTCTCTTTCTTCTTTTTATAGGAAAGTGACTTTCTAGTTTTTTGCTGTTATTTTTTTATTCTGTCCTTGTTTTACTTCTTCTTTCTCTCCTTTCCTACTGTTTCCTTTACCAGTTCCCCAAAGTTTGCATAATTTCCCCCTGGCTTTCAACCTTGCTTCTCAAATCTTTCTCTTCTTCTATTTCTCTATCCTTTCCTTCTAATCTCTTTTGAATTTTCTCCACTGAGAGTAAAATCACCGTATTGAGGGCATATTTACTGCATACAAGTTTCTGGTTTATTTGGGATACTGTTATATAACCACAAATCTAGTTCATAAGGTATAAATTGGCAGATCAATAGCTACTACAGTTTGTTATTTTCTACACTGTGTCTGATGCTATTATTGTTGCTGATTGTACTACTTTAGCCAAGGTGACAGAATTGTTCTATTCAGTTCTTCCTTGCATGCCAAGACTAAGATTGGCAGAAGGTCACAAATAACACTATAGGCCACGGTCAAAGAACTAAGGGCTGGCCAAATAGATAGCAACTTCTCAGCCCCAACAAATTGAAGAGGCAAGATTTTGCAAGAGACTCATAATACAAAAACCAGCTACACCTGTAAGACATCTCTGAGGAAGTGGTCACTTCCAAAATGTTCTCAAAACTAACAAAAAAAGCTACCTGCTGCAGGCAATTCATAAGCATCAACCCAGGAACTAAACTAAAGAAGAAAAAATAGAAAATGAGAAGACACACGAATAAGATGCAGTGCCATACCTCCAGCTCACCAAAAGCAAACCCAGGGGGGTAATGAAGTGGAACAATCTGAAAGCTTCCCACCCAGACTCTTGGAAGCAGTAACAAGCAGAAGTAACAAAGCAGATGAGGAAGGCTTTAGAAAACATCAAAACAGAAATCATTTCCGAAATGAAAGAAATGATCAGTGACTCTAGAGCAGATACAGATAAAAAAATAGAAGAGCTTAGAAAAATGATGGAAACCATAAATGCCCAACACAGGAAAGAAATGGAATTTATGAAACAGATTCAAACAGATGTCCAAAAGATTAAAAATTCCATTGAAAGTATCGGTGGTAGAATGAAGCAATGTGAACAGAGAATCTCAGATATAGAAGACAAGATTGTGATTAATGATCAAGAAAAGAAAGAGTTCTTCAAACTGGTAAGGGACCATGAAAAATCAATACAACAGCTGCTAGATGACATGAAGAAAAATAACATCAGATTGATCAGAGTGAATGAAAGAGCAGGAGATAGCACAAATCACATAAGAAACCTCTTCACAGAAATAATGGCAGAAAACTTCCCAAGTATGGAAAAAGAACTGGACATACAGATAAGTGAGGCATACAGAAATCCAATTAGCCATGATCAACAAAAATCTACCCCAAGGCATATAATAGTCAAATTTCCAGAAAGTCAACATAAGAACAGAATATCGAAAGCTGTTAGAGAAAAGAAACAAATAACCTATCAAGGAAAGCCCATCAGAATCACAGCAGACTTCTCAACACAAACCCTCAAGTTAAAGAGAGCTTGGAGTGAAGTATTTCAAGCCCTAAAAGACAACAATTTCCAGCCCAGATTGATGTACCCTGCAAAACTGTCTTTCAAAATTGATGGAGAAGTAAGATACTTCCATGACAAGGAACACCTGAAGAGATTCATGACCACCAAACCAGCATTCCAAAATATTCTGAAGAACTTTCTGGAAAGAGAAAATGAGGACTACAACTCCAGGAATCACAACAGAATGAATCCTTCAGGCAAGGCAAGTAATTAAACAGAAGGGAAAACTAGGAATCCAACAACAGGTAAATAATATGACAAGAATAAGTCAACATATGTCAGTTATAACCATCAATGTAAATGGTCTCAACTCGCCAATCAAAAGAAGCAGACTGGCAGAATGGGGCAAGAAGCAAGACTCAGAAATATGCTGCATACAAGAAACACATTTAATTCAAAAAGAAATTCACAGACTGAAAGTCAAAAAATGGAAAACAATATTTCATTCAACAGGAACCCGGAAAAAAGCAGGGGTAGCCATTCTATTAGCAGACAGAGTGGATTTCAAGCCAAGACTCATTAAGAAAGGCAAAGAAGGGCACTACATCCTTTTAAAGGGAACAACCCAAGAAGAAGAGATGACAATCATAAATATATATGCACCTAACACCAGTGCATCTAATTACATACGACAAATATTGATGGACATGAAAAACCAAATAAGCACCGATAGGATTGCAATGGGGGACTTTAATACCCCACTGTCACAAATAGACAGATCAACTAGACAAAAAAGTCAACAGGGAAATAAGAGAACTAAACCAAACTCCTGAACAAATGGACCTAGTAGATGTATTCAGAGTATTCTACTCCACGACACCAGAATACATTCTTCTCAGCTGCACATGGAACTTTCTCCAAAATAGACCACATACTAGCTCATAGAACATGCTTAAGTAAATGCAAAGGAATCTAAATTATCCCATGCATACTATCAGACCATAGTGCATTGAAACTGGAAATAAACTACAAAAGGAACCACAAAAATTCCAGAAACACATGGAAATTAAATAGCAAGCTCCTGAGCAATCAGTGGGTCAGAGAAGAAATTAAAGAAGAAATTAGACAGTTTCTACAATTGAACGATAATGCCAATACAACCCACCGAAATTTGTGGACACAACGAAAGCAGTTCTATGAGGGAAATTTATAGCATTGGACGCCCACATGAGAAAAACAGAACGAGCTCAAATAAACAACCTAATGTTAAAGCTCAACCTTCTAGAAAAAGAAGAGCAACTCAAACCCAAAGCCTGTACAAGGAAGAATATTATAAAGATCAGAGCTGAAATTAACACAATTGAAACTAAGAAAACGATACAAAGAATCAATGAATCATAGAGTTTGTTCTTTGAAAATTTAAATAAAATTGACAAACCCTTAGCCAACCTTATAAAAAAAAGGAAAGAAAAGACTCACATTCACACAATTAGGAATGAAAAGGGTGAAATCACAACAGATCCTGCAGAAATCCAAAAGATCATCAATACCTACTTTGAGAACCTGTATTCTAATAAGATCGAAAATACAGAAGAAATAGATTCCTAGATACATATGAATTACCAAAACTGGATCAAGAAGATATAAAAACTCTAAATAACCCAATATCAGCCACTGAAATTGAAGAAGTAATAAAAACCTACCAACAAAGAAAAGCCCAGGTCCTGACGGATTCACTGCTGAATTCTACAAGAAATTTAGAGATGATTTAATTCTCGAACTCTTTAACGAAATTGAAACAGAAGCATTACTCTCAAATTCATTCCTGGAAGCAAGCATTACCCTGATATCAAAGCCAGAGAAGGATCCAATGAAAAAAGAGAACTACAGGCCAATCTCATTAATGAACATAGATGCAAAAATCCTCAATAAGGTACTGGCAAACAGAATGCAACACATTATCAAGAAGATTGCACACTATGACCAAGTAGGATTCATTCCAGGGATGCAGGGATGGTTCAACACATGCAAATCAATAGATGTGAGACACCATATTAACAGAGTGAAGAACAAAAACCATATGATCATCTCAGTAGATGCAGAAAAGGCATTTGACAAGGTCCAACACCCATTCATGATAAAAGCCCTGCAGAAAATTGGAATAGACGGTCTTTATCTCAATCTGATAAAAGCGATCTATAACAAACCAACAGCCAACATCATGCTAAATGGTCAAAAACTAAAAGCTTTCACTCTAAAATCCAGAACAAGACAAGGATGTCCGCTCTCACCGCTTTTATTCAATATAGTTCTGGAAACATTAGCCAGAGCAATTAGACAAGAGAAAGAAATAGAAGGAATAAGGATAGGACAAGAAGAAGTTAAGTTACCATTATTTGCAGATGACATGATACTCTATATAGAGGACCCCAAAAACTCCACCAAAAGACTTCTAGATTTAATAATCAAATTCAGCAGTGTATCTGGATACAAAGTCAACACTCAGAAATCAATAACATTCCTGTACACAAACAACAGACCCCCCGAGAGAGGTTAGGGAAACAACACCTTTCACACTAGCATCCCAAAAAAATGAAGTACCTAGGAGTCAGTCTAACGAAGGAAGTAAAAGATCTATACAACAAAAACTACAGTACTTTGCAAAAGGAGATTGAAGAGGATATCAGAAAATGGAAAGATATCCCTTGCTCCTGGGTAGGAAGAAATAATATAATGAAAATGGCCATACTCCCAAAACTGCTCTACAGATTTAATGCAATCCCTATTAAATTACCAATTGCATACCTCACAGAATTAGAGAAGACAATCCTAAAATTCATTTGGAACCAAAAGAAACCTAGAATAGCAAAAGCAATTCTGGGCAACAAAACAAAGCAGGGACCATCACAACCCCTGAACTAAAACTATACTACAAAGCTACTGTAATAAAAACAACATGGTACGGGCACAAAAACAGTCCTCAGGACCAATGGAACAGATCAGAAGATGAAGAAACAGGTCCAAACACTCTCAGTTACCTTATCTTTGACAAAGGGGCCAAACAACCTCACTGGAAGAAAGACAGCCTCTTTAATAAATGGTACTGGAAAAACTGGCTCTCCACATGCCGAAGGTTAAAACTAGAACCATGTCTTTCCCCATGCACTAAACTAAAATCAAAGTGGATCAAAGATCTAAATATTAAAAAAAAAACACTAAATCTATTGGAAGATAGAATAGGTCGAACTCTTGAAGACGTAGGTGTAGGCAAGGACTTTATGAGCAAATCCCCAGTTGCTCAGGAAATATCACAAAGAATCAACAGTTGGGACCTGATCTTATTAAAAAGCTTTTGCACAGCAAAAGACACTACCAACAGAGCAAAGAAACAACCCACAGAGTCGGAAAAAATTTTTGCCAGCTATTCCTCTGACAAAGGACTAACATCTCAAATATATAAAGAACTCAAAAAAATCAGACCCTCCAGATTTAAAGACCCAATCCAGAAGTGGGCAACTGAAATGAATAGACACTTCTCAGATGAAGAAGTAGAAACAGCAAATAGACATATGAAAAAATGTTCAATATCACTGGCCATTCGAGAGATGCAAATTAAAACAACCTTGAGATCCCACCTCATGCCAGAAAGAATGGCTATTATCAACAAATCAGCCAATAACAAATACTGGAAGGGCTGTGGGGAAAAAGGAATCCTTCTCCACTGTTGGTGGGAATGTAGGCTAGTACAACCACTATGGAAATCAGTGCGGAGATTCCTCAGGGAAACAGGACTAGAGATTCCATTTGACCCAGCTATTCCCCTTCTTGGTATCTTCCCAAAAGAATTAAAAGCATCACACCGCAGTGATATATGCTCAGCATGTTCATAGCAGCATAATTTGTAATAGCTAAATCTTGGAAACAACCCAAATGCCCATCGACAGCAGAATAGATAAAGAAAATGTGGGGTTTTTTTGTTTTTTTTTTAACCAAGAACATGTATTGGTACAATGTACATATAATGATCACATTCATCACATTTGTTTTGTACCTGTACATGATGCATCTTGGTTCTTCCCCCTCTTCCCCACTCCTTCCCTCTGTTCCCTCCATCCCTATTTACAGCAGGTTTATTCACATTTCTCCATGAATTCCTTTTCCCCTTTCTTTCCTTTTTTTCTTTCCTGCTTTTCCCCTTTCTCTCTTTCTAGTGCTCCTTTCCTTTGTATATTATCTTCCTTTTATATAATATCTATTACACCTCTTTGTCCTTATTTACAGTTATGGTTTCTCATATCAGAGAAACAATTCGATGTGTACTCATGAGTGTCTGATTTATTTCACTTAATAGTATGTTCTCAAGGAACTTCCATTACAAATAACTCTAGTTTATCCTTTTTTATGGCAGTGTAGTACTCCACTGCGTAGAAAAACCACAGAAAATGTGGTTGGTCTCAGCATTGGAAAGGATACAAAGACCAACCTCTATATGAAGATGAGGTGTTTCAAGGGACATGTAAACTTAAAAAAATTGCTGCTCCATTTTTCAGCTCAGACAAACATACAACATTAGCCTGGGAACTGTAGTAATGCTTTTCGAAGGTAAACTGTTCTAAATAATGCCTATAATGCTCAGATATAGACCTGTGTAGACCAACTGTTACAGGTTTAGGGCTGTAATTGTAGCACTCATTTAATAGTCGATTAATGGTCCATAACACATGCCCAACACTACTTCTTGCAAAAAGGCTATTTACCAAGCACAGAAGTATGAACCAGAACCCTTCTTATGCAGTGAAACCTAATAAGCTATCAATATATTGCTCTCCATCCTCTACTACTTGTCTCAAGTTCTTAAACATCAAAACTCACTAAGATCAGTATTTACCAAGTATTATATTTTCCCCAAAATATTTAAATTAAATTTAGTACATTTTACTGTTTCAATTACTCACTGTCATCTTTCTCTCAGGCCCTTTTTTTTGTGAGAAAACAAAGTCAACAACTCTAGTCCAGGGTGAATGAAAATGACTGAAGGATTTCTTTGCTTTTGATCTACTCAATGAATCAACTTCATCACTTAAAAAAGAAATATGTGAGTTATACACGCAGATACTATATATGCTTATATTGCTAAAATTATATCTCAAATTGAATGTCTGTTGCAAAGCAAACACCATCCCAGGTTTCGGCTAATTTCATCTGAACATACTGCAGATATTTAGATAAAGGAGCTGTTTGGCTATGTGCTTAAAATTTGATATTTTTTGAAGAACTGGTTCCGATAGTAAAAATTTATTTTCCTAAAGTGACATTATTTTCTTTGTATTTATTGGATGTTCACCCCACTCTCACAAGTGACAGCCAATTCGATCGTGAACATTTTGTCAAGAGGAATCTACACCTCATGTTTTATTTTATATTTTTAGTTAAAACTTCTTTAGTGTTCACAATGTGGCAGAAATGGACCTAAATGCTTTTACATTCATCTCATTTTTAGGCTTCAAAACTATTCTACCCAGTAACTATTAGCAAGATCCTTATTTTGCTTGAAGAAACTTGAAGAAATTGAATGAAAAGCCGATTTGAAGCTTCAGAAGTCTGAGCTTGGTGCTCAGGGTAGAGAAGGGCTCTTGTATAGTTGGAAAGAATCTTATTTCCATTTAACAGGTCTTGGCTATACTAGTGCACTTGTAAACAACCACAGCTGGAAAAAACAAGTGTGGAGATTCCTCAAATCACTACAACTAGGGTCCCATTTGACCCAACTCTTCCCCTTCTTCGTATTTTCCCAAAAGGATTAAAGGCATTATACCACTACAATATATGCACACCCATGTTTATAGCAGCACAGTCCATAATAGTTAAATCTTGGAAACAGCCCAAATCCCCATCAACTGATGAATGGATAAAGATTTTTTTTACAATGGATTACTACTCAGTCATAAAAAAGATAAACTTAAGACATTGCTAGGTAAATGGATGTACCTTGAGAACATATATTTAAGTGAAATAAATCAGACACACACGAGTAAATATCACATTGTTTCTCTGGTATGAGAAACCAAAAATGTAAATAAGGACCAAAATGTGTAATAGATATTGTCAAATAGAAAAAAAAAATTGTTCAAAGGGGAACAGAAAATGAGGAAGGGGGAAGAGTAAAGGAGGGAAGGGAAAAGGAAAAGAAATGAAAAAGAGAAAAGATAGAAAAAATGGAAACAAAGCTGTTGTAAGTAAGGAGAGGAGGAGGAGTCAAAGGGAGGGGAGGAAAGAGGAAAAAAAATCAAAATATAGTGTGTACAGGTACAAAACCCCTATGATGAATACGATCATTATGTATATCTAAAATGTACCACTACAATTTACATTTAAAAAAACTTGAATTAAAAAAAAAGAAATATGAGTAGCTTGGGTGAGTAGACCAAAGCCTTAGGATTAAAGTGCTGCAGGAGGCCTATAGAAACAGAAAGAACAAAGAGAAAAATTTGCATTTGTCCTGGCCCCTGAAGGTAGAAAGTAATCTGGGTTACTCTACCATTACCACTTTCTATCTTCAGGCGTGCAAATGGATAGTTTGTTTAACCAACAGTTGTCATATAGAGATTCTCTAGCTCCCTGCTTTGTTTTAAAATCTTGTATTTTATGCTGTACTTTACCTTGCAGTGTGCTTCATCATGCATTAGTTCATTTAACTTAATTGAATGAATAAATGAGAACATTTAATAATTACTAAAATATGTTTATGTAAATGGCATTTTTAATGTGCTTGAATATTTTGTGATCTGAATTAGCATAATTAAGATTTTAAAGGGAGATATTTTCTCTATTAAGTTATAAATTCTATGTGAAATTTGAGGTTCTCTATATTTCTCATCTCAGTCTTGTCAGGTGCCTGGTGCTTTAGATTTAGCTTAGTTCACTAAAGAAAATTAAATATTAAATTATTCTACCTTATTTTTCCATTCAGATAAATAATTAATTTTTGAAATGTAAGCATACTTTAGAAATTTTGAGATTCATGGCAGGTGAAGGTGTTTTTGAAAATATACAGTTTTACACTTTTCATGAAAAATATTTGTTCAGATGACAGTATTCACTTTGAACATGTCTTTTTAATAATTTACAATATTAATGAACATTTCCATATACATCTGGCTTTTTAGTTTGTAATTGAAAATCCACCATATTAGGAAGTAGACAGAAAATAAAAGCTTGTGTCTAAGCACCTCAATTTTATTCAAATAGACGATTAAAGTTGCAAGTGCTGGAGACGGATTGAGTTTACTGCTAAGCCCCACTAGTTATGAGGTGCATAATTTTGGGCAAATTACTCTGTTCTTTCTCCGTCTCAATTTCCATGTCTGTAATAACAGACCAATAATATCACTTAATTTCATAAAGTTGACATGAAATTTAACCAAGCTAATGCACGTGAAGTACATAGAATAGTGTTGACACACAGTGAACCCTTGATAAATAGTAGCTGTTATTCTATTCATGTGGACATATGCACACTGTAGTGATGGGTCTAATGAGGCAAATGAAGCTAAGTGATAGTAAATTTGAGGGCATGAGAACCAAATTTAAGTGATTGCTGAGTATTTTTCAGCCCTTTTCTCCCTGTCTTTTCTTGGGTATCAAATTTTGTTATTGGCCTAAAATCGAATTCCCTTGATCAAAGCAGTTTTTGTACCATTTGATGGGAAGGTAGACATCAGTTTTGCAGCTTTATTTTTTTCCATTCTAGTTTAGGAGAAAGACTTTGCTGCTGGTCACAAGTGTGTTTGTTCTCTCTCTCTTTAAGAAATTCTCACTAGAAAGCACTTATCCCTATAATTACATAATTGCATTAGTGAGTTCTTTTGTAGCACGGCTTTTCATAACTTCCCATAATTAAAACATGTAACTATTCATTATTATAATCCTCTTTTAAAACTGATTTGGGTAGAAAAATACTTTTATCTTTTATATAAGGAATTTGATGCATGAACTTATGCATAAATACGCAAACCTTGGCAAGTCACTTTGTTCTCTGGACCAGAGCTTCCTTATTTGTAAAATGAGAAAATCTGAACCACATTAGCCTCTTTTTCCAACTTCTAAGCTTCTGAAATTTAAAGATTTCATCAGCTAACATATATTTGTGTGCCTACTGCATGCAAAGTATTGTGCTGGCGCCTGTAGATGTGTTCTTTCAAGGTTTCTTCTCAACGTTTTGCTTAAAATTGTGAAAATTTGTTTTCTTCAGCAAGCCTCAGCTAAGAATCATCATTACCATTTCTACAAAAATATTTTATAAGATTTAATAATTATACCAATTTTCTCACCCACCAGGCATTCAACATGAATTCAGACTTAAATAAAGAGAAAAATTTCCCACATCCTGTCAGACTAGATTATTTTCAGTGGCATCACTCTGTTGTTTTGATGTATTTTAGTGAAGGTAGCTGTTTTTTTCAACTTGTGCTATTTGGCTCCAATTTTGAGGAACAAATCTTGTATTTTGTTTTCTATCATTTACCAGCTGCTGCCAAAAATGGCAGTTTTTGTTTCTACAGACAATTCTACCACCAGGCTTTAAACATGCTTAATAGCACCTTCAAAGCAGATAGTCGAATGACTAATCCCGGGGCACTGCTTCTCGGTTGCTTTATTTGTTGACTATTTCAGTAGGGTTTTACTCTTCCCCCGCTGTCATCAAATCTAATATATTCGTTTGAGAAAGGTGACGTAAGAAAATGAAAAACCTTTATTATTCAAATCTGAGTGTCAGTGTGTGTGTGTGTGTGTGTTTGTGTGTGTGTGTATGAATAAATAAATTCGGAGTTACTGCCACCCTTTCCCAGTGGTTGCTGGAGAAAGGAATTAGTGATGATATTTAGCCAACAAATTGTGAATAAGTTTTCTTTCACTATTAATCTCAATCATATTTAGAATATGAAAGGATTTAAATAAGCCCAAAATGGTTGGAATTTTGCATAGAATTATACAGCAATGTTATGTTTCGTGTAAATTGCTTCAGTTCTTATTCTCAGGGCACAAATTCTTTCTAATGCTTTATAAAATATGTTAGCAAAAACAGTCCTCTAAATTTGACATTTCAAGAAGAATTAGAACAATTCAAGCACTCACAAAAGGTAGTAATGGAATCATTGGAGCTTGTCAGATCTGGAAGGGACTGGAGAAATCAGAAATTCCAACACTGTCATTTTACAAATGAACATAAACCAAGAAAAGTTCAGTTCACCTAGTTGATTTGTATCAATGCCAGGAACTGAAACCAGCTTTCTTGGCTCTTACTTGGTGCTCTTTTTACTAAAAATCTGTTGCCTTGTAGCTATTCAATTTTGAGGTTGGAAATATCTTCCAAATTTATGCTCCCAGATTTTTTTCTAAACTCTTTCTGTGGTCATCTTTATGGAAACTGCACAAAGAGTTACTTTGACCATTACCTTGTGTTTGCTATATCCACAGTGTTTTCAAATTTTAAATTAGATAATGTTGGTAAAGTTTGAGTGTCTAAGAAAATGGCTGTTATACACAGCCTATGGTAGAAGGTATTATTATAATAATTTGTGGAGAAGCTGCAACATGATTACTTGTTCATGTTATTAAACTCATCAAAGTTCTCTTAAAGCTCTTGTCTGATTTATAGATAAGCCTGATTCTAATTAAATTCATCCTACTCTAACAATCTCTCTAAAACACAAATGGAATCTCTTTTTCTCAACTGGACTCAGCGTTTAGTGTGGTCTTAAATCTACTTGAGGAATATGAAGGCCGACTTAACTTCACATGTCCACAATATAAATACAAAGCTAGGAAACAAAATGTTAAATAACTCACTTAAAAACCTGGCTATCATAAAGCATTCTCTCAATTACTGTAAGCCCTCTCTTAATGATCCCATTTTATGGCAAAAACAATTCCACTTATAACATCTACTTTCCTCCCTGGAAATTTCACACCATTCAAATTAAGATTTTCTAATGGTGAGTAAACGAAGTAGTTAGTATTTTATTACTGAACAAGGAGGTGTTTTGTGAGAAGGTGCTTGGAGGATTATCTTGTGACAATAGAGCCATTGACACAACTTTCCTGCTAGGCACTCAGACTTGTGGAAACTATGCAACAGGCAGAAAGATTCAAGCTATAGGAATGAAATTACTCAGACTAAAGCTGGGCCTCTCGCTGATGCTATCATTTAATGAGTATTATTTGTATAAAAGCATATTACGTTTTTATCAG
Source organism: Hystrix cristata (assembly GCA_004026905.1). Taxonomy (NCBI): domain Eukaryota; kingdom Metazoa; phylum Chordata; class Mammalia; order Rodentia; family Hystricidae; genus Hystrix; species Hystrix cristata. Next base: position 7,792 of record PVJO010009028.1, on the reverse strand, counting down.
GGAGATAGTTCATACAGCAATATTTCATTTTCCAATATAAAGTACCTATATTTATTCTGATAGATACACCTTATGGAAGGACTCAAAGTTAGAGAGTGAATGTATTTGTGCCAGGTGCTTTTTCGGTTCCCACTCTCCTTCGTCACCTCTTTGAAGCTAATTGACACCCAATGTAGCTGAAAATGGAAATCCTTTGGTGATTTAGACACCAAAGATGAGTCATCCTGTTTTTGAAATTTGTTTGAAGGAATACTAGAAAATGCAATCAAGAACATTAAAAACTATCCATTTAATATCCAGCCTAACAAGTCTTCTCTGATTTGACCAAGTTCTCCCACACTTGGAGACCTGTGTATACCACATAATTTCTCTGAAGAAATAAACATTTTAAAATGGCTGATTTTCTCTCATAAAACTGTACCTTCTCTGTATTTTATATGTACAAGATGTTTATTGCAATTTCTCTTTCAACTTAAATTTTAAAAATTACCCAACTGAACTCTGCCATAAGAAAAGTAGGACATTTGCATTAATGGGGGAATACAATCACGCAAGGAAAACTCAGAAAGCAATGAATTCTAGGTGTCATCATTATTTCCTCTAGTTCTTTGTACAAATTGCCTGCTTGCTATATTTGAATTACTTAACCTATCTCATTTCTCCTAGCTTCAATCTAAATTTAGATGTCACTTTGCTTAAAATGCCTTTGCTGACTGGATTGTTTTCTTCTCGTGTGCTTCAGCAGCATCCCATGCTTAAACCCATCAAAACAATGAGCACACTGCATTGTAACTGTGTTGAGTTTTTCCTACCATGTCGCTCCCAAAACCTAGAACAGGGACTCACACAGAGATGGAGAACATAATATGTTGACTGCATAAATATATAAGTGAATGAACAGATGGAATCTGTCCAGACTTTTAGGAAAGTTTATCCCTTTATCTTGTGATTTTTTTACTTTCGTATAAATCAATGCGTTATCATCTGAATAACATACTTTAATCCATTTCAGTTGCAAAACAAGTCAGTATGCAAAAACTTGTGAAGTACTAATGTCATCTTCTCAAATTATCTTTGTTGATTGTGTGTACTCGCCATACTTGTAGAACTAATATACACTCAGTGGTTTGAAAGGTTTGAACTTCAAAACTGGCTGCATAGTTTAACTATGTGATGAATTTCTTTTGTACACACCACGGGTGACAACTAAGTCTACCGTTGAAATCGATTATTCCACTTAATGGTCAAATCATTTGTTTCTGCAAGGGAGAAAAGCGGTTTATTTCTTACAGGCCAGCATACTTGAAGAAGCATAACTGATGATAAAGATGGGATATAATTTTAAGTGGTCCTACTTGTAAATGAATCAATTACATTTCCATTTTAATTGTTGTCAGTGTTGACAAGGTAGATTACAAGAAGTCTTTTTTTTTAAATTGTGACTCACGAATGTTCTCGAGAAGATAGCATGTTGAGATTTGCTAATTCGAGTAATGCAAGCACGTACAAATTTAAAACTGGTTTAGCTGGGTGTGTCTAACATTCTCAAAAACTTAGTTTTATTCACATGTTGAGCAATAAAGTTAAAATCTTTAGTCCAAATATCTTATGTTGGGATCTGGACTGGAAATTGTGTTTTAATACAACATATTTATCACAAATAAAGATTTCTCTTTTAGCCATAATACTTTAAATTGAATAGAAAAAGAAATCTGTGGGTGTGACTTCCTATAAAATATTACAGAACTTACAAAAATTCAACCTATAACACATCATCTAAACAATATTGCAAGAGCCACTGTAAAATTTTGTGGAACTCATGACTTTCTACTCATGACATTGTTAAATTAGAACACTGGAGGGAAATTAGTTCAGGGCATTACAAATCGAATGACCAAGCTAAAATATTGTATTTTGACACCTGAACCAATGACATAGATTTAAAATCCTGTTTATAAATAATATGTAAAGCATCATAAACATAAAACAGCAAAATTAGTCCAAGTGAACAACCTTATAATATATGATAAATTGGTATGGTGTGCACGTCTGTAAGATTTAATTAGAGGTATTAAACTTGTGGACCATGATGGTTTCAAGGAAATGGATATAATACTTTACTTTTCCTCAGTTATGTGCGCGTAGCAAGCACAACCTGAAAGTGAATCAAAGAAGACCCCAATTAGTACAAGAAAATAGTTTTCAAAATCCATATATGTTTGACAAAAAGACAGGTCCCCCCCTCTTTGGGAATGCCAAATAAAAAGATTTTGAGGGAATGAAATAAATGAATCAATGGAAAAAAGCTTGTCTCCTCAAGTAAGATGGATGCCAAGAATAGCTGATAAATTTGTATTGCAAAATTAGTAACATCTTCCATTTTAAGAATTAATAGTGTACACAGAGGGCTGGGAATTTAGCTCAGTGGTAGAGCACAAGGCCCTGCGTTTGATCCCCAGAACCACAAAAATATGTACAGAATATATCTATGACATTCAAGATGACAGTGAGATAGGTCTATAATTAGTATGAAATCCTACTTTTCGAAAGTCGAGCAACCTGACTATTTACCTCAATTTATTTCAAGAACTGTAGGAAAGAAACCTGGCTCTATGTGTGATATTGTAAAATGCTGTGTAGTTATTATATAGTACAATAAAAAATAATTGTCAGTAATAACAACAACGTAATAGAAACAGCCCCGCCTTAGCCAAAACCAACCCTAACCAGTTGGGAAGGTTCAAGAAATGCTCCTTATTACAAAAGATTTATTTCAGTGTTATTTCTGCTGCTACACATAATGCCTGCTATGATCAGAGAAGCTCCCTCTTTCTCTCCGTTTTCATTCTGGTAATATCTAGTTGCGATTCAATTTCTAACATTTTTTCTTTTTATTAATTATTTGTAAAAGGACATGTTTTAGACATCGAAATAGACAGCAAGATTATTACCAATTAAAAGAAGAAACAAAAGCCTGAAAAACTTAAAACATACAATCCAAACATTTTAAAATCTGTTTCTAAGGTAGGATATTAGCTGTACACAAATCTCAAAGAAGAGATGAACTTTTGTGTCCAGTCATAAACGTATAACCCTCACACAACAACATGTACCCAGGAAGACCTCATTCCTAGAGGCCGAATAGCACCCTTCATAAACTCTCATTTGGGAGACTTGGTTTAGACTTATTGTTTGCTTAAGTGTTTCAAATTTACAGCTCTGTACTATGCAATGCAGGTGGCAACCAATAACTATATTCAGAAGTCACATGTTATTGTACTGATATACATTGCCAAGTACTCACCTCATCCTTCCCACCCATCATTACAATGAAAGTTTATAATTGCTTTAGTGAGGAGTCAGCTGAATGTTTTCTGAAATTACAATTTTGAACACAACAACTTTGAGATTCTAGGTTCTCACTGAATGAAAAGATGGTTTTAAAGTTCTTTAGCATCACTATTAGGTTTTCATAGATGGCAGTAAGGTAACTAACTGGTATCATGAGGAGGAAAAGATTGTTTCAGGTATGTTGGTGCTTATTAACAAAACTCATTCCTCAGTTCGCAAAACAAAGTTAATTATTTCTTTGGAATTTGTGACTGATAGAGACACATCCATCACAATGTATGCAATGCAGTTTTGCTGGGATAGTTCCAGGTTCTTTGTCTTCCGGAGTTAAAAGGGGGGTATGTGATCCAAGGTAGTTCCATTCAATTTCCTCCTGGACTTTGGGTTGTGAACGGAAAGAAGTAATGAAAGAAAAAAATGTCTTGATTCATCTATTTTCTCCTTCTACTTGGATCTCTGTATCTTTCTTTTTTGTTCTTTCTAAGCCTGACTTTTTTCAACTGATCCTTCAATTCTGTGAGCTACCATCTGTTATTGAAATATTTTATTTTCCATGTTTTTCCTGCCAGGTAGCCAGACTCAAGCCAAAAAACACACCCTACTTTAACTAAAAAATGAATTTAGTAAAGTTGCAGAATATAAAGCTATCTCACAAGAAATCAATTCTTTCTCTCCTCCTTATTTTTTAAGTGCTGGGGATCAATATCAGTTCCTCGCACATGCTAGGAAAGCACTATACCACAGTTCTATATCCCCGGGCTTCAGTAGCGCTTCTATATACTAAAAATGAACTGTATGAAAAAGAAATGTAAATGAAAGAAGACATTTACAGTAGCTACAAAAATCAAAATCTTAGAAATACATTTAATCAAGGAGATGAAAGAATTCTGCACCTAAAACTATGAAACTTTAATGAAAGAAATTGAAGAAGACACAAAGAAATGGAAAAATATATCAATTCTATGGATTGGAAGAATTAATATTGTTAAAATGTCCATATTATCTCACCCAAAATTATCTAAAGATTCAATGCAATCCCTATCAAAATATCAATGACATTCTTCACAGATATAGAAGAAAATCTAAAATTTGTATGAAAGTACCAAATATATTGAATATCCAAAGCAGTATTGTGCAAAAAGAACAAAGTTTGGAAGTACTATATTACCTGATGAAAGTATACTACAAAGCTATAGTAACCAAACAGCATGCTACAGGCACAAAAGAAGACACGTAGACAAATAGAACAGAATAGAAAGCCTGAAAACAAAAGGACACATTTATAGTCAACTAGTTTTCAGCAAAAAATGTCAAAAACAAACAATAAAGGACAATTTCTTCAATAAATGATGTTGGAACAACTGGGGTTCTTTCCACATGTGAAAGAAACAAATTAGCCCTATTTCACACCTTACATAAAAGTCAAATCAAAATTGACTAAATACCGAAATGTAAGACTCCAAATTCTGACACTATTAAAAGAAAAGTTAAGAGAAAAGCTCCACGGCATAATTTGGGTAGTGATATTTTTATATGACCCCAAAAGCACAGGCAACAAAAGGAAAAATAAATGATATAATATTGAGCTGAAAAGGTTCTTCATAACAAAAGAAAAAATAACTGAAGAGAAAGCCTACAGAATGGTGGAAAATATTTGCAAACTATACATCTAACAACAGGTTATTATCCAAACTAGATGAAGAACTCGAGCAACTGAACAGCAGTTAAACAAATAACCTGATTTAAAACTGAGTAAAGGATCTAAAAAGGAATTTCTTAAAAGAAGACATACAAATGACCAATACATAGATGAAACAATGTTTACCATCACTGACCACCAGGGGAATGCAAATTAAAATTGCCATGAGATTATATTTGACACTTATGAAAACAGCTTTTACTGAACAACAAAACAAAAACAAAACAAAATATAATAAGTATGGGTGAGAATCGGCAGAAAATGAAACTCTTGCACATTTTCGCAGAGATGTTAATACAGCCATTATAGAAAAGAGTACTAGGTTCTGCAAAAAATTAAAAATAGAACTACTTTATGACCTAGCAAACCAATTATGGGGTATATAATCAAAAGAAATGAAATCATTATATCAAAGATATATCCATACTTCCACGGTTTTTTTCGCCATTATTCACAATAGCCAAGCTATGAAATCAATCTAAGTGTTCATTAACACATGGATGGATGAAGAAAATGTGGCAAATATTACTCAGTCACTTTGTGTTATGGTGATGAACTTTGAGGACATTAGTTTAAGTATGGTGGGCTGACTGTGGTCAACTTGAGCAGGACCACCCAGCTGGACTGAGTTAGTGTGGTTCTGAGTATAGAGGATCCACCTGAAGGTCATTGCCAACACAAAAAGAACAGGAGCAGAAGATAGTGGCCAGCTGTTTCCCAGGAGAAGCTCCGTTTGGCTAGTTTTCCGGAAGGTAACTTGGCTGTTCTCAATGAAGAAGGAGTTCAGGACCTTGCTATCGTCGAGGATGGCTGCTGTTCACTTTGGAGAGCTCTGGTCTTCATCTCTGCTGCAAGCATCTTATCCCAGTTCCAGTATACATTTCTTCAGCCTTCAGTGCAGACATGGATGTACGAGGAACATGGCTGCGGGCTCCCAGCCCTTGATTGGATCGTTTAGGTCTCCAGTGCATAGGTTGACATTCTGCACTCTTCCTGCATTTGGTTTGTGGGTGAATGTTGTAACTTGGACTTGCCCTGTACAAAATCTCCTCTCTTGCAAACTATTGACTCTAGAATAGTAACTAATACAGTAAGTAAAATAAATCAGGCACAGAAAGACAAACATTATATAATTTATGTGGATCTTAGAAGGGTTGCTGTCATAGAACTAGAGGATAGCGTAGTAGTTATCAGGGGGCTGGAGCTCTTTGGAAAAGTGGAGAGTTGATGAGATGCTAGGCAAAGGGTACAAAACTTCAATTAGATATGATAAATAAATTCCAGTGATTTGGTGTACAACATGGTGACTATAGTTAAAAACAACCTATTGTATTCTTGAAAAGCTAAGAGATTGAATGTTATATGTCCTCACCACAAAAATAACAACTATGTGAAGTAATTCATATGTTAATTTGCTGTATTTAGTCATTCCACAGAGACTTTAGAACAGTATGTTTTATATGATAAAGATATACAATTCTATCCAAGTAAAATTAAAAACCTAACTATAGGCAAGTTTCAGTTGGTTTTATTTTTTTTAACAAGATACATCAGAGTTAGGATTTTTGCATAAATAAATACACTGAATAAAACACAACGCTTGGGTGGTCTTGGATTCATTTTCTGCTATGTATTGGTAAATCAATAATTATAGATAAGACATATCTGAAAGTGACTGAGATGCCTTGGTCACCAATTTGGCAACGGGTGATTTCGTTTGGTGACTTAGTGACAAGAAGGTGAAGAGATGCCAAATATTTGGCACTCTAGGTGGCATAAGCATCTACTGACAGAAAGATCACAACCATGTACTATCTAAAACCTACAATAAGTGTAAAATAGTGGTGAGTGTAGATGACATTTTAAGATATATTCAAGAAGACTAATATGATATTAAAAAATCTGATTTCTCTTAGTGACAGTCACAAATGCTGCTAAACAATTGTGGTATGTTTCTTAAATCATAGAGGGAAATAGAAAATTCACTAGGTTAGTAAAAATTCAAATTATTCTTTCTTTTATTAAAATTTATTTTTAGTACATGTTTCTCATGCATAATGGTCACATTCATCATAGGAAATGTGTACCTGTACATAATATTTGGTAATTTTTTTATCCCATTCCCTTCCTCTCCCTTCAATCCTTTTTCCTCACTCCATTTGCAAAAGATTCATTTCCATTTTTTCCCTTCCAGTCCCTCTTTTTAAAATCCATTTACCTTTCCTTTCCTTCTCTCTTCCCCTTCCCTTGTAAGAAATCAACCAATAACAAATGCTGGCAAGGCCGTGGGGAAAAAGGAACACTTCTCCATTGTTGGTGGGAATGTAAATTGGTACAATCACTATGGAAATCAGTATGGAGATTCCTCAGAAGAACTGAAACTAGAGGTTCCATTTGACCCAGCTATTCCTCTTCTAGGTATCTTCCTGAAAGAATTAAACGCATCAAAATACAGTGATATATGCATACCTGTGTTTATAGCAGCACAATTTGTAAAAGCTATATCTTGGAAACAGCTCACATGCCAATCAACAGAAAAATGGATAAAGAGATTGTGGTAGGTATATATAATGGAGTACTACTCTACCATAAACAAGGTAAATGGATGCATTCCAAGACCATAATTTCAAAATTATTTTTTCTAATGCAAGTGTCGAGAACTCTGAATTTTTATAGACAGATACCTACTCAGGAAACCATGCTTACTTAGCATGCAGTTTCAGTTGCATGGAGAAAATAGAA
>PVJO010009027.1:0-71824 GCA_004026905.1 Hystrix cristata | reverse complement strand
GGGGTCCCGGGTGCTGACACAGTGGTGTCTCTCCCCCCGCAGGTGCTGATCCCCATCTCTTTGTATGTGTCCATTGAGCTGGTAAAGCTTGGGCAAGTGTTCTTTCTGCACAATGACCTTGACCTGTACGATGAAGAGTCAGACCTGCCCATTCAGTGTCGAGCCCTCAACATCGCAGAGGACCTGGGCCAGATCCAGTACATCTTCTCTGACAAGACAGGGACCCTGACAGAGAACAAGATGGTCTTCCGCCGTTGCACCATCATGGGCAGCGAGTACTGTCACCAAGAAAATGGTATGAAGGCTCCCACAGGCCTCTGTTCCTATTTGTAGAAGGAAAACACCCTCCTCTCCTACAAAAAAGAGAAAAAAGACTGTCCTGATTCTCCGCACAGGCTGTGTGGCACTTTGTCAAGTTGCTTCCTGAATCTCCGTGGTCTTCCTTGTCACAGAGTAGTCCTGTTCTTACTACCACTAAACTTTTACCGGTTCACAAAGACTTTTCAAAGTGACCCCATACGTGGTAGCCCTCCAGTCTGTCCTTGGCTGGTAGCATTTACAACACAGGATGTTTATATCGGGATGGGATGGAGAACACGTCTCAGTTGTGTGCCCCTTAAAAAGCCAAAGTTTAGGAATTTCACAGGTCACCTAACCTGACAGCTCAGGATGGGTCTCAATCGAGGCACATGGTCAAATTTGACACATCTAGAAAATGCCTTCCATGCTAACTAGTCTCTTAGATTCTCACTTAGGCAACATTTTGATTTAGGAGATAGAGCTGTAAGATGCCTGGACTGTTATCTTACATGGACTGAAGGTAGCCCTTAAAACTCCCTTGATTCCTTCAGACACCTCTCCCCACACACACACACACACACAGAAACCTCAGAAGAGCATCTTTTCTTCTGGTTCAAAGACATGGAGGTAGAGAAAGGAGGAGACATTATAAGCTGCCCTGTCTCCTCTGCTATGGTAATAATTCACCGCCTCTGTGGGAGCTTCTGAGCGCCCTTTAGTAACAGCTACCATTACCAGTACTTAGAGTCAGCTAATCACTTTAACAGGTCATAACGTTAAATCTTCAAGCCTATCAGCTGGGTATTTTTAAATAAACTCTAATTAAGGAAATAGACGCAGGCTAAGTCACAGCTCAAAGTCCCATAACCAGATGGTAACCAAGCCAGGATTTGAACCTGGGGCACCGAGTTGCATCCCTCTTTCTCCAGGCTTGGTAGCCCAGTTGCCAGTTTTCCACAGCAGCACAGATCCTTCCTAGGCTCTTACCCCTTCCCTCAAGGTCTAGCATCTTCCTAAAAGCGATCCCACAAACGTATGACAATGCTTTTCTTGCAGCCAAACGACTGGAGACTCCAAAGGAGATGGATTCAGACGGTGAAGAGTGGACCCAGTACAAATGCCTGTCATTCCCAGCAAGATGGGCCCAGAGGCCAGCACCAATGAGAGGTCAAGGAGGTACCCAGCCCCTGCGGAGGTCACAGAGCGCCCGGGTCCCCATCCAGGGTCACTCCCGACAAAGGTCTATAGGGCGCTGTGAAAGTTCACAGCCTCCCGTGGCCTTCAGCAGCTCCATAGTAAGTCTCCACCTTCTCTCTTGAATTGCAAGTGTCTTATGGTGGGCAGACAAGGGCTAGGAAGTTGGGATATGGAAAAGACTATGTAAACTGAAGAGCTCTCAGAATGGTGACTTTTGATCTTGTATGGAGTCCACACAAGTGTTTTGGCAGCATAGACAATTCCTGTCCTTTCAAATGTTCAAAGGTTAGAAATTGGGAGATTGCATCACAATATATCAGTTTCTTGCTTTTCTTTTTTAAATGGAATTGAAAAGTTCTCTGCACTAAGATTGTCTTGAGTTAAGGAGTCCATACCTCACACCAGGGATGCAATCCTTAGTCCATCACACCCCCGCCCCCACTGCTCTGTTTATCCCCTTTGAAGCTGAAAGCCAGCAGCATTCACATGATGTACGTTTTTCCAATGATACACTTAAGAGAAACAAGAAATAATTGTTATGCCCATGTTTTTATCACATGGGAAAAAAATGACACAGATGTAAGGCTTTGTGTGTTTTAAGAAAAATCAAATAATATATTTTGATAGAAATCAAAAATAAATCTTAAATAGTTATGAAGCAAAAAATAGCTATATATGTCAGAAGTACCCACCCGCTTCATTCCCTTAGGTTAATGCCTGGCCCCTGTGGGCATTAAAGTTTGTGAATCTGGCCTGGGGCTTTCTGCACAGGGTCCCTTCCCATTTGATCCCTTAGAACAGCCATCAGTAAACATCCAGATAGCAAATGAAGACACCGAGTTCCTCCCCTACATTACACAGCATTCCCTAGAAGTCAGTGCCAGAACCAAGGCCTTCTGAATCCCGTCCAAATCCTCTTTTGTCTGAACACACTCTTTCTCCAGGGAGCATTAAAACACATCGTCTGGAATCTTCCACACTCTCAGCAAAACCACAAGGAGTCCTAGCTATCTTAAACAAGAGATACTGACTAACCGGTGGTCTCTGAAGTGCTATAATCCCATTATTAGAATATTAAATTTTAAAAACAAACCTTTTCCTCCTTTTTCCCATGATACATATATTTAACATTTTTTGGCAATCATGATAGGTCGCAATTGTAAATCCCAGTTTTGTTTTGTTTTTTTTTACGCTAACTTGGTATGTAAAGTATTTCCCATATTGCTATCCAGTTTTTAAAACCCAGGACTGTGTTTCCTAACTGTAGTGAAGAAATTCTTTTCAGTCTGTGTTTTGGTTTGTTACTCACTTAACTCTGAGCACTCAGTTCATTCTCTTGGATTGTGATCATGCACAGAAACACGGCATTAGTAAGGGTAACACAAGAAGACTATGTGAAGACAAATGGTCCTCAAAAACAGAGAAGGGAAGTGATCCATAAATACCTTTGGGAAGATTGTTGCCGGGTAGTTTTTTTTTTTGGTTTTTTTTGTTGTTGTTGTTTTTGTTTTTTGTGGTGCCGGGGATCGAACTCAGGACCTTGTGCTTGCAAGGCAAGCACTCTAATCACTGAGCTAAATCCCCAGTCCCTCGGGTAGTTTTTTTTAAATCTTTTTTTTTTTTTTAATCTTCCCCTACTGGTATAAAGACAAGACACACACACACACACACACACACACACACACACACACACACACACACTTCTCTTTTAATTCTGCCCTTCTAAATGGAATGCTTTCCCCTCAACAGTTTACCCAAATATTTTTTAAATGAATTTAAAGCATTCTCATTAGGCCTAGATTTTATGTATCTTTTGGTACCTTCTAGTTACGGGTAGCATAAGCATCTCATGTGCAACAGAAAGGAAAAAAAGAATTTTTCCTGAAATCACACCAATTCACTGCCCCGTGTTCAGCTCCCAAATCACAGCAGCCCTGAGGCAGGGAGTGTAAATACCATGCAGGGTCCTGGGTTGCTGGTCAGTGGGAGACATGTGCAGAGCCCCGAGCTAGCTCTAGATCCGGGATGGCACTGTTCTGCCTAGACGACAGTTTCAAAGGCAAATTCTAAGTTCATTCGGGAGCAGTAAGAAAACTGATATGTGAATTAAGACTCAATTCTCATAGCCTGGACAAGTGAGGATGGTGACATGCTGTGTAGTCAGGTTGCTGGCCAGTCTGGGTTAGTGGTAAGACAGCATCCTTCAGTGTTTGTTTAGGACAAACTGGGCTAAAAGTCAGGAAATGTGGGTTCTGATTTTAGCCCTGACTGGCTTGTGTTAAACCTCTTTCTATTCCTTTTTCATCTCCTGAAAATACTCACCAGCTCTTTTAAAAATCAGATCACATAATGTTTGTGCTAACATGCAAGATCCAAGCTCCCTGTGAGTCAGGCACATTTCAGGTCAGCGACACCAGTAAGATGGCTCCATGACTCTGGTCAGCTTACTGAACTGAAAGCCTCAATTTCCTCATCAGTAAAACAGGGATAATTGTTTTGGCTTGTGAGTTTATTTGGAGGATTTAATTCTTAAAATTATATTTTCTAGACAGATAACTAATAGTGCTTTTAAATAATCGTTCTAAAGGGAAGCTGACTGCCTTGGACAAATGTTTCTCTATCTGAGAGCAAGGAGGAGCAATGTCCAGTTCTCATGAAGTACAATGGTAGACCTACCTCTCTCACCTGCTGAGATTCTGGTATATTTGGTCTAGAGTGGGGTGAGAACATTTTTATTTTTATTTCTGATGATTGTAGTGGGCAGCCAAGACTGAGAGCCTCTCTAAGCAGATCATCAGCCTACTAGAAAATAGTCTTCCTGTGGCTCACAGAAGTACTTACGCAGCTCAGGAGGCCTTGGCAGAAGGGACTGATTTACACTGCCTTCTCATATCAACCTGACAAGTAGCTCCAGCAGCAGTCAGGTCCTTGGAAAAGTCCCTGGATACTTCTGTGCAGGCCGTGGTGGGTCTCTGGGTGTCCATCCCACCCTTGGTGCAGGCTCTGTGCTGGCTTCTCTTCCACCTACCTTCAGTGTCTTGCTGCACCCGCCCATGTGGCATCCAGTCTGGCCTGCTAATCTCTCAGAACCTCCTGCCCTGTACCTTCCCTTCACGACCTGAGTCAGAGTGTACGTCTGTACCCCCAGGGCACCAGGGTTGGCAGCACGTAGCCTACAAATCTCTCAAGAAGCTAGTTGTCAGTTTCACTGGCCCTTTGATCTAAACCAAAAATAAAATAAGGATCAACAGTAGCAACAACCAAAACCATTTTTTCTTTTACTACAAAAAACAAGGCAGTGTCAGTAATTATCTCATAATTGTCTGCTATAAAAACTGTGGCTTTAAGGTGGGTAATATATTTACAAAAATTGTGAGTTCTGAGCCAGTGTTTAACAGTGCTGGCAGATGGAAGATGAAATGCCTTTTTTCCCCTGGTCTGCAAGTAGCCAAGATCAGAGCAGAGAGTCCTCATTTAGAAAGGCCACTTGCAGAATGTTTGCCAGGCCCAGCAACCCCAGAATGCCTCCTTAACCAGGAAGGCTGCAGTCGCCCTGGGTAGGCCCCTCTGAAGTTCACCACCCTGCCCTCCCGTGAGCAGCCCCCCAGCCCTGGGTAGGGAATGCTGAGGCAGGAAGGGAGGAGGTGTCACTGGCCCTCTGCCTCCTGTCCTTAATCATGGTCTTCCTTCTTTTCTTGGAAAAGAATCATGTAGCACTGCCAGATTAGTGGGGCAGCCCACATACACACACTCCCACCGCGAGGTTAGGGAAGAGTCCTGAATTAATTCAGTCTTTCTGGGAGTGATGTGACAACACAGCGCAGAGACACAACAAGTGAAACCTCCGTTGGGTCCCGCATGAGAAGGGGGCACATGGCCACACTGCCACTCTTTACAAGAGTTTGGGTTTGGCAAGACAGACAACCCACTGAGAATTTCCCTTCGAGTTATGTCTCACTTGGGAAAAGCTTCCCCTAATAACCCATATGCCGTTTAAGTAAATGTGCATTAACGTTGGGTTTTCCCAGTTCTTTATACAAACTAAGTGTCATCAAGGCCCCAACTTCAGCCAGGGCACAAACATCACTGCCCTGAACCTTTCCGCTTTTGCTCCCCCACAGCCACAACAATCTGTTTCCATGATGTAAGACAACCACACGATTAAATATTGAAAGAGACTCAAAGGCCAAATGGTAGAGGTGTCCCCCCTTTTCTGTTCCTCACAGTCCCAGAGATAAGCATTAGCAGCAGGTCCTGTGTGTCCTTCCCAGACAGATGTGCCTGGAAGAAGCACACCTGTGATGTACACATACGTTCATCCTTTGCCCAGACGGAAGTCTACCACCCAAAGTGCTGAACTTTGCTTCTTCAAAAATTTAATCTTGGAGAATATTTCCTGTGTGTCGACAAAGTAGAGTCAGTAGAGAGCTGCTGAACCACCATGTGTTTATATGTGTGTATGAATTTTTCACGGTATTAATTCTTAGAGCATAAGTGCTGGATTGGAAAGCATGTGCATTTTTTTATTTTAATCAATTTTTTCCAAGATGACGTACCAGTTGGGATATTCTCCAACAACAAATAGAATATTCTGTTTCCTCCTACCTTTGCCGAGTCTGTGTATGGTCCGCTCACTCCATTATTTAGGAGAGCCTTTCATGTACTTGGTCAGTCACCATTCAGTAAGCATCAGCTCTGTACTAGATGGTGGAAATACAATGGCTAATGGGGTGTTGCCACTGATTTTTGGACCTTCCAGCCCACTGTAAAAGCATGAAAAACAGCAGTAACTACAGAACACTGCTGTCTGGGCTGCAACAGTGGATGCAGGTGTGCTGTGGGAGTTCCCCAGCAGTGCGGATGCATCATGGAGGCAGCAAGGAGACAAGATTAAATTTAACCAGAGGAATGAAAAGACCTTCTAGTGGGAAGGGCATGCAGAACACAGGTTGTTGCAGGAGGAGACAATCCGTGCAAGCACGATGCACATTTGGGGTACTCAGGAGTATTTGGAGTGAAAGAGGCAAATCTGGCAGAGGGAGGAGCAGATGGAGACACAGGGAACCACACCACAAAGGGATGCCTTCCTGGCCTAGGTGGCAACATTTTTTATTTCTACCATGGGCTCTGTGGGTTCCCTTGGCTACAGGATGCTGCACTCCATCAGTGACTTAACTGACAGGAGAGGAACAGAGTGGAGTTCGGCCTGCTTTTTCAGCCCTCGGCGTGGGAACACATCCCAGCCAGGAACGAAGTGAAACCGACAGGGCAGCCTGATAGCACAGACCCCGCTGCTCAAACTGTGGGGCTCAGTCCAGTACCACGAGCACCACCTGTAAGCTGGTTCCAAAGACAGACATTCAGGCCCCATCTGTGCCTGCCGAATTAGAATCCACGTTCTGCTGAGGTCCCCAGTGGGTCCATGTGCACAGTAAAGTGGGGGAGGTAATGGCTTCACGTTTAAAGGTGCCAGCATTGGCAGCAGGCAGAACTAGGTTCAAGTCCCCACATAGTGTGACTTTTTGACCTTGGAGAAATATTTAACTTCAGTGTGCTTCGTCTGCCTTGTAATTAAAATGGGAGACTGACAGTAACCGTACGCATGCTGCATGGCCATGAGATGATGGACGGGAAAGCACTTCCTGAGGGGCCTGACTTTACCTTCTCAGTAAATGTAACATGACGATAGTAAGAAGACCATCGAGCGTGAGCTCCGAGTTCACCCTCCTCAGAGAGGGCTGATAGGAGATTAAGTGTCCTACCATAGAGAGGAATCCAACCGGTTGAGTACCTGGCGGCCACAAGCTCTAATTTGATTAACTGGTGGCTCCACAAATTCATCTCTCTTTTCTTTCAGAGAAACAGACCAGCAGTGGGCAGAGGCACTGCTTTTATCTAAATGTTCTAAGTGCCGAGTTCTAAATGTTGATGGCCCACACAGAAAACTAGCCAGCTGGAGTAAAAGGAGGCAGGAAGACCCTGCCCTGCAGAGGCAGGTCGGGGCGGCTGTGTAAAGGCTGACTGACTTCTGTTCCCCACCCTGCATTTGGGCCTGCTGCCAGTGCAGAAAGAGGCCCTTCCCTAAAGAGCCTTTTTTAATGCACTGCTATACGATTAGGTGGAAATATGTTCTAAAGTCCTGAGAGTTGGGTGGAAAGGCATCCTGGTTCTGGCCCTAGGTTAGCGTATGATCTCAAGCAATTCCCTCCCCCCTCTCCGGTACTCAGCTGTATGAGAAAAATCAAGGATTGGGATTTGATGGCCCGCATGCTTGTTCCCCACCTCTGGGTGTCTGCCGTAAGGTTTAATGGCTTCCCATCCGTGCTCTCCCTGATCCCTCCAGAAAAGGAAAAAGAAACCTATTTTTTGAAAAAGGAAGATAGCCATAATTGCCTCTGTAACTTCACAGTCTGTATGCTCATCCCTTGTGATCGTATATGCAAGCTCAACCACTGTGTTTGGGATTTCACACACTAAAGACTCTGGCCTTCAGCCACTCTCACAGGCCACACTCCCTTCTCATGGAGGATCTTTCCTGGTATGGGAGTTAAGAACAGGAATTCTAAAATCCCTCCTGACCACTGGAGTCACCTGGTGGGATCCCTCCCACTTACTGTGTCACCTTGGGTCACAAAATTAACTTCTCTGAGCATTGGTTTCCGAGGTAAGGGGGTGGCGGGGGACATCCAACAGTGAGAAATCTGATGAGAAATGGGTGCCCTAGGAACATAAACACTCAGTAGGAGTTCTCATTATTTTAAGGAATGTGCTCAGAGTTTGGTGCTGGTGGACTGATCAGAGGCACTGGCTGTGAAATCTGATTAAAGCGCTCTTCACAGGCACATTAATGCACCACTGTCCTGTGCCCACAGGAAAGGAAACCCTATCATAGCACTCCACAGGTCTGAGCTCTAATTCTGACTGATTCTGAACTCACTGACCGGCACTGGTTATCCGGTCTGGGTGTTTTAGTTAAGCTGGGATTGGTTCATCTCGCCTTGGAACTGTGAGAATCAAGTGAGTAAGAGCCCCACAGATGTGAGCTCCCATTAAGAAAACTGCACTCAGAAGTAGAGGAGACAGTGAGTGCGCCCTTCCCACATTTTCTGAAAATGATGATGCCACATGGTGTGGACAGTTCACCACTGTTCATAGGACAGTGGACGGAAGTTCAGATCTGATGCTGTTTTACTCTCCTGCTCCTGTCTGCTAAGTAGGGCCTTTCCTGGGATCTGCTGTCTGCAGAAGAATGAACGCATTCAGGTGTGAGTGTTGGCTCTGAAAGTACGCCCCAAATGAGATGGGGTTCTTGACGAGTGTGCCACTTCTGTGGAATACACGTGTCTAGGTTTCCTCCCGTGGCTCTCACTGGCACCAGCACCTCCACGGAAAATGGAACCAGACTTCTGGAATCGCTGCATTTGGTAGTTAGAAAAGAGTCCGAGGACTCTTTGCCCGTTGGGATTTTTTTTTTAGGATCTCAACTTGGATTCTTACTTATAATTCATAGGACCTCAGTCTTCCCCTTCCCTAGCCAGTTAACATAACAAGATTCCCTCAATCTATTCTTTTCAACCATTCACCCTCTTCAGAACTGTAGTTGAGCTGTAAACTCTGAAAACAGATAGGAATGGTCTTACATGGAAAGTTCTCTGTAAAATGAATTTGTTACATCTACGTAGTGACAGCAGGTATTTGTTGAAGTTCTAGTTCACATAAAGCTGCAGTTAGAGCTCTAGAGGATATAACTCATGGGAATCCAGATCTCTATCTTTGTAGTTTTTACCTTATATCCAGAGAGATTAAACATGGACATAAAAACATGAATTTAAAATAGGTCACATAAAAAATAAATAAATAAAATAAAATAGGTCACATAAAGATGGCAGCAGACAGGTGGACAAAGCTGGACATTACTGCTGCCACAACCACCTCAACCTCCTCCATCCAGTCACCTCTGGTTCTTAGCAGAGTGAAGCCATCCTGGTATCAGATGTCCAGGGGTGATGGAGTCAAGTGAGGCGGAGTCAGGGAGGGAGAGAAGGGAAGAAAGGAGGAAGGAGGAAAAGGGAGGAAGAAAAAGAGAAAGATATCAATATGCACTGAAATCCAAAGGATTGTTCAAGGGGCACTTTCTACAAAGATACGAAAAATTAGAACCAGTGAGTCATATTCAGTTCAGAGAGTAAAAAAAGATAAAGAAAGCAGGAAATAGGTCACATATTATCTCTGTTCTATCCTGAGAAGTCAGAATATTTGGCAGAGTGGCCCAGCATCGGAGCCTTTCACTAGCCAAAGCCGGCACCATTCTTTCGATGTGCACGACTTGTGGGCCGCACAGCTCCCACCACCCGCGCTGTCCTCCACCACTTCCTTCTCTGATCTCACATGCCTGGTTCTGTGAACACTCTAAATTCAAGAACTTGCTGTTGTGCTTCAGAAGAAAGAGAATTCATTATGACCTGTGTAAAACCTTCAAGGACAGGTGGGAATTCTCATGGTTGTTGATATCTAGGTAGGATTTTGATGGATAGGAGAGAATTTTTCAACCAAAGTAGGATGAGAAGCAAAGAGTGTGTACATCCAGAAGCAGCAAACATACTACCAGAGTGAGCTGAGGGTCCCCGTTGAAAAGTAATGGGAGTAAATGCAATGCATGCAAGAATCTAGGTGCCATATGAAATGATCATTCTAACAGTAGAAATCTGAAGAGTTTTTTTGAGTTAAGAGTACCGTGAGGAAAAAGGAGTCTTAGGAAGACCACACAGGTCATACATACGAAGAGTTAGAAAGAAAAGCAGTAAGAACCAGCAACATTTGTTTAGAGACTGGTGCAGAAACCCAAGATTGAGGGCTGGAGGTTCCGAGCATGTCCAGAAGCTACTGGAATGGGGAACAAATGGTGAGCAAAAACTGAGAGAGAAGGACTCCTAGGGCCTGACAGCTGATAGGTCTGTGGATGTGATCGACAAGCAGGAATCAAATAAGAATCATCAATGTTTCAGGCTTTGGGAACAGGGAATGTGCCAGATGCGAGACTATACTAAAGATCGTGGCATCCTTTCCCCCGGAAATGCCAAAAATCTGCTGGAGGGGGCCTCCCTTCCCCACCCCTTCAGACTCTCTTGGCTCCTTCTCTTCCAGGAAAAAGATGTGACTCCAGATAAAAACCTACTGACCAAGGTGCAAGATGCTGCCCTGTGGCTGGAGACCTTGTCAGATGCCAAACCCGCCAAGCCTTCCCTCTCCACCACCTCCTCCATTGCTGACTTCTTCCTTGCCCTAGCAATCTGCAACTCCGTTATGGTGTGCACAACTACTGAGCCCAGACAGAGGGTAAGGACCAATGATGACTGGGGGTGGAGGTGAGAAGAAGTACGGGGTCAGGGGAAAGGAGAAGAGAAGCCCTGATCAGAGAAACATGACCTTTGAGTCCTAGCCACAGTGTCACCATTTCATCACTGAGGCCTGGGACAGGTTTCTTAACCTTTTTAGTTCTACTTTCTCATTTTTAGATAAAATAGAAAAGTTATATAAGAGCTGTCTGTGCAACTTCCAGACCTTGTGTGTCTGCCTGCAGGGTAGATGCTAACAGCAAGTCTTTCCTGAGGAGTGGCCTCGTGCCAGTCCCCACGCTAAAAACTTCACTGCATTATCATTTAATCCTCACAACCCAAAAGCTCCATGAGTGTATCTTTGGAGTTAGCAAGGGAAGAAATAGTGAGACTGAAAACTTGAATAACTTAGTGTAACAAGTATGGTTAACACATGGCAGAATCATCTGTGTGACTCTATAATGGTTCCTAATGATATCATGTTATATTTGCCTCTGCCTTTATATAGAGGTAAAAAAATAAATTACATTGTATGTGATGCTATTCCCATGGAAATAATGCAGGTAGATGGCCAGTGATGTTAAGTCATACTTCGAGGTCTACTAAAGGCAGATTTGTCTTCAATTATCCACAAACTCCCAGCCAAGTTCCCTGTGAGTCGCTGATGAAAATAATTAGGTAGTACAACATGTGGCTATAAAATAAGAAAAGAGAGTTCACTCAGACACTCAACCACAGCTTCCCCTGCTTATGTCCAGGTTTGAAACGACCTGGAAAAGTCACAAAGGTCACCGAGTGATGGAAGAAGTTTTCAGGGAGATTAGGGAGACAGGGAGCATTTTCTGAGAAATTAACTCTATTTGTGAGAAGTATCACACTGAAAAACAGCTCCAACTCTGAATTTTCTGAAGTTAAAAAACGGGGCTTAAGCTGAAAGGCTGCTCGAGAGCCCAGTCTCTGGAGCTGGGCAGACCCAGACCTGACTTCTAGCTCTGCTGCCTCCACACTGCGTGACAACAGCCAGTTGATTTTACCTCTTCGTGCTTCGGGTCCCTGTCCATACATCAGAGTATTGATGGTATCCCATGAGGTTGCTAGGAGGATGAAATGAGATACTCATACAAAGACAAAAGCAGAGAAGTTTCCCATAAGGATTCAGGGAATGTGAACTGTAGCCACGAGTATCTAACTTTCGCCTTCTGGTCTTTCCTTTGAACATGACCAGAATAGATGCTCAAAAGAGAGAGGAAAGTGAGCGCTGTCCACCCCCAGGGTGTCAGGCCAGGCAGGAAACATCTTCGCTAACTCCCTCATTTTATGGGAAGTTACACTGAGGCCCATACAGGAGATTCGCCCTGATCGCAGAAGGCCTAGATATTCCTCTTACTGCAAAGTTACTTTCATGTTCTGCAAAGTTATCTACAAAATTTAGAGTAATATTCTGCTTTCCTCCTTTGACCACAGGTCACCATCCCACCCCCCACCAGGGCTGTGGGGACATCCCTGGAGAAGGTTCAGCAGCTCTTCCAGAGGTTGAAGCTACTGGGCCTCAGCCAGTCGTTCTCATCCACTGCACCATCGGACACAGACCTGGGGGAGAGTTTGGGGGCCAACGGACCCCCCACAGACTCAGATGAGAAAGACGATGTGTCAGTATACAGTGGCGACTGCTCCACAGATGGTGGCTATAGGAGCAGCACATGGGACCAGGGCGACATCCCGGGGTCTGGGTCAGGTACTTCCTTGGAGGAGGGATTGGAGGCCCCAGACCTGGGCCTGGCCAAGCCCGAGCTCTGCTACGAGGCTGAGAGCCCTGACGAAGCAGCCCTGGTGCATGCCGCCCACGCCTACAGCTTCACACTAGTGTCCCGGACGCCCGAGCAGGTGACTGTGCGCCTGCCCCAGGGCCTCTGCCTCACCTTTGACCTCCTCTTCACCCTGGGCTTTGACTCTGTCAGAAAAAGAATGTCTGTGGTGGTGAGGCACCCGCTGACCAGTGAGATCATCGTCTACACCAAGGGGGCCGACTCGGTCATCATGGACCTGCTGGAAGACCCGGCCTGTGGTGAGTTCATCTTCTACAGCCCGGGAAGAGGGCTGGATAGTTTGAGGGACAGTGTGAGCTCAAGTTGAGGTGACACCTGGCCTGGCAGCTCCCGAATGGAACACATGGACACACAGTTTCTACTTTTCCAAGTTCATTTAAACATGAACTGTCCTCACACCACTGTTCGCACCAGAACATCATTAACAATACTCTAGAACACACCATGGCCCTAACTCTTCTCTTTGGACAGAAGCCGACTCCAGCCAGAAAGAGCTAGTGCCTTAGACAGTATAGTTCATTTAGTGCTAAATCCTGGGCCTAGGTATGCTGAATTCCAGTTCACTGCCCACTTTTGCTGCCAGAACGCTACACCCGGCTCGGTTCATTCTGGGAAGCCTCAAGCGTCCCTCTTTATCATCCTTTTCCCCAGCCTCCCCCAGATGGATTTTCATAAACTTGCACTGAGCCAGAAAAATGTTCCAAAGTCCCTACATATCAGTGTCCAATTTTGGAGCAGCATGAATTAGTGTGCAGCCTCTTCCTGATTGCTAACAAGGCGAAGACAGTTATGGGGCGATGATTCTCCCAGGATAGCAGATTCCAGCCGAGCTTCAGAACGGCCCGGGCAGCCCCACGCCTCCTGCAGTGTCAGCTGCCGAGCACAGCCAGGAGGTTCGTGGGGACTGATTAGTGCTTAGAATGGGAAGGGAGCTAATTAGTTCTCTTCATCCCCACACTCTGGCAGACAAGTGAATTCCTGCTGGTGAGTCAAGGGAGCCACAGCATTCTATCTCTGGGCAGCGGCCACCCACGTGGCCCTGGGGGTGTTTCTTTATTTCCTCACCTGATTGCAAAATGGATTGGAGACGCTTGCAATATGACACACATACACAATGTTACTGTAACGACCAAGAAGCAGAATTCTGAAAATGGGAAAAACAACACCCAATTTAATATTCTTACAGTGTTTGAACTTTCAGTTTGTTAATATTCTTATGATGTTTGAATATTCAGTTTGACTCGGGGGTTCCTGGCAGCCTGAGCAAAAAAGGCTCCCAAGCAGAAGACAAAAAGAGGTTGGCAAATACAAAAGCAAGTGGTGATAATGTTTGAAAAGATTTTTTACACTGTCTAAAAACAGCCTTAAAGGAGTCCGTGAGAGAAAAAAAAAAAAAGTTTGTTGGGCTTCCTTGTGCTCATCTCGCTGTTAAGAATTTTATTTTTGGTTTCGCATCGTATGCGGTGATGCGTGAGGTGTACAAATACTATTTACTCTCGGGGCCTCTGGACGTCTCAGTCCAACACTGGTAAAGAAGGATGCCGAAGGTTCTCCCAAGCACAGCGTCACAGAGGGCGCGCATGGCAAGTGATGTCTGTAACAGGTAGGTAGAGGCCGTGCCGACGGCACCGTGCCCGCCCCACACCAGCCAACGCAGGCTCACAAAACTTTTATTACCTGATATAAAAGCACTGGAAATTCAAGAGAACAGAACTAATTCTGCAAGACATTTATTGTGCAAACTTAACCAAATAGGACTTTAAGTAACACACTGAAATATTTTTTACAATACAAAAATATTTTTTTTCCTAAGACCTTCTCTTGGGTAGAAAGGAAGCCTAAGTCAGCAAACCCAAAATGGCAAAGAACTTACTAGTGAGATCCGAGTTTGTAGCTGTCTTGGGTCCTAACTTGATACAAGAATTGAAGAAAAGGACAGGGTGATAGAGAGTCCCGGAGCACAGTCCCCAACTCAGTTGGCATCCAGGGGTAAGCCGGCAGCACTGTAGATAGTAATAAAGATTCTGGCAGTCGGTCCCCTGATTCAGCAGGGATTCAAATGGGACTTGAAAAATCTCCATTATTTCATTTCCCAGGTAATTCTCATGCAAAGACATATTTGAGAACCATACCTTAGACCACCTGCCTTTCTCAAATAGCACTTAGGTAGGTTTTTGATGAAATGTAGAAAGGAAAACTTAGGCACTTCTGGAATTAAGGATTTCCAGGGCTCCCTGACAGCCAGGAGCACTCTTTGCTGTTCCCGGGAAGGCTGGAAGGGGATTCCTCCTCTAGAGCATTCCTCATTTTATGGGAAGATCTACTGGGGATGGAGAGTCTTACGATTTGTGTACGTGCCCTCATGGGAAACAATGATTATTTGGCAGTGACTGACATTGATATGGAAAAGAAGATGAAGAAAATTCAAGCCCGAACTCAAAAACATCTAGACTTGTACGCAAGAGATGGCCTGCGCACCCTGTGTATCGCCAAGAAGGTAAGACTAAGCGGGCTTTGAGTATCTTTGGGTAGCTGAATGGCCTTTACCCCGCTCCAGGCCTTTTCTTTTTCTTTACATGAGATCCTTCCTGTTGGTTGTTTTAAAACTTTTAAGATCAGCCATGCTGACCCACCCCAAAAATCCACAACTTTGACAATTTTTCCAGAGCAGAAATCTGAACAGCAAGATTTCCTATCAGTACAGCTTTAACATTCTTTACTTTTTGTTGCATGCATAACGGAGAACCTGCAACTCGCAATTTGCAATACTGTCATTTTGTCTTCAGAGAAGCCTTTTAACATTTCTATTCTGTGCTTGGATTCTAATTTGGGAGGCTTTATGTGTTCACTTAAAAAAATCTAGATGTCTAGTTTCTCTAGAAAATCTGGAGGATCTGGAGAACTAATGGCCATGGAGTGGCAGCAGTTAGCTACAACCATGTAACAGTCGACTCCTCTGATAAGGGACACAGGGATAAACTCAGCTATGTTCTACTGCTGGCCACAGTCCCTCCCACTCCTTCCGCCCAGCTAGCTTCATGTAAATTACCCACCCTGTGCTCTGTATCTCTTTGACTTTGCACCTCTAATGAAAGACGTAGGAAAAAGGGCTATGAATTGCAAAGCAGGGTATCTAAGGAGAAATGTCACCTCTAGTAGGAGTGATTTCTCCGCCATTAACCCTTATGGCTCTTGATCTCTTTTATGTTGCTTAGTGCAGAATATAGATTGGCAGCACTTGCTATAAACCCAGACCCACACGGGCACAACTCCCAGGCTCTCGCCACTTTTAGATGCGTGACCTTGAGCATGTTCCTCTGCCTCCCCGAGTTTTTCCTGCAAAATGTTGCTGATGCTCTCTGCCTCATGAGCGATAACCAAGGTAACACACATACAGCACCTAGGACAGCAACAAATGTTTACTACTATGCTCTGAATTATAATACCCTTACCAATAGAAAATTTTGCATTATAGTTATCTGTGCCTATTTTCTCTCTCCATTTCCCCAGTAAACTGTACATTCCTCAGAAGTAAAAGGTGCATGTATCCCCTTGGTTTGCCCTTTAGTGTCAGGCAGAGGGACTCAGGGAATATTTGAATATATATAAAGTTAACAGAAGGATCTCAAAGTACCATGAGACCCCCAAGGGAGAAAGAGATGACTCCTCCACCATGGCCTGGTTGCATGGTCTGTGGGTCATGCAAATATGCCTGCTGCTTTCCTTTGCAGCTTCATTTCTGCCCCCCCCCTCCTTGCTCACCATCCTCCCACCTACTGATAAATTCAAGTAAGAGAAAGAAGGCCAAGTTCACTGCTGTTTCACAGCCTTTCTCACCACTGGATTTTAGCTGGCTCGCCACCTGGTGAAGAGAACTGAACACCCAAAAGAAAGCAGCCTCCTTCCCCAGTTACTCTCCTATCCCTTCATACTCCACTGCACCATCCTTTTTATTACTTGCATATTGCTCCTTGAAGTGATCTATTCTTTTACTTACTTGGCTAATGTCTGCATGCTCCCCCCAGTTTATAAGCCCCGGGAACCAGGGACCTTGTCTATCTTGATCATCTCTGGTGCGTGGAGCATAATAGGGATTCAACAGATGTTTGGTGACAATGCAACAGAAAGATTAAGGTTTCATTGATACATGTATTCAAATCCCCATCTAACCATGTCGTCAAGTTCAAACCAGGCCCATGAGACCCAGCTGATGGGGAAGGAGGAGGGTTCTGCTTAAACCTCCCCCAGCTTATTACCTGGTGAATTTCCTGTAACCTACCCAAGGTTATTAAGGAGCCTTTTCTTGTCCTGCAGGTCATAAGTGAGGAGGACTTTCAGAGATGGGCCAATTTCCGACGCCAGGCCGAAGCATCTCTCGACAACCGAGATGAGCTTCTAATGGAGACGGCACAGCATCTAGAGAACCAACTCACCTTACTCGGTAACTAAAAATAAGTCATTATAGGAAAAAAGAATGCTACAAGTTACAAAGGGAGTTCTTGGCCCTAAGTCTGACAGTGCTACAAATTCGTGTCAATTAGCAGCCTTCTCTGGGTGCCCTTTTAGGAACTTGGCATAAGCAGGCCATAGCAGTACCCAGCCCGGGCTTCCCGAAGACCCCCTGGGGGCCATTCCTCTGCTCCCTGCTGGAAGAAGCCTATCAGTTCAGCTCCTTCTCCACCAACACATGACTCTGCCCATTCAAATGTTTGCTGAATACCTACTATGTGCACAGCAGCATACTAGTTTGTGGGACTACAAAAGGGAACAAGAGAACAGACTCTGCCATCCTGGAGCTCAGAGTCCAGCCGGGATATTGGATGATTAAGCGAGTGAGGAGAGCAGGGCTGGAAGATTTCCTAGATGCAAGAGAAGCATAGAGCAGGAGGTGCCAATGTGGCCTTGGACTCTGTCCTTGGAGCCGAGGACAGCCTGGAGGGCCATTAACGGAAAGGAGAAAGAGAAGGGAAGAAAAGCACGTTCCAGGCAAAGGCAAAAACCCAAATGACAGTCCTGAGGTGAGATCCTGGGCCAGATGGAACACGGCAATGTGCAGGGCAGAGCAGGGGCAATCTAGAGAGCTCAGCGGGCCCCAGACCGTGAAGGGCTGTGTAAAGCATGTGCTAGAAGTCTGGACAGGAGAAGGAAGTACTGTGCAACACTGCTACACAGAAGGCGGTGTGACCTGCTAGGGAAAGATGAGAATTACGGAGGCTAGTAAGAGGCACGTTGTATTTCTGTTCAAGGAAAAGCCTTGCAAAGGAGGAAAGGGACGGCTTGCTTTATTGGCACTAATCTCCTCACACCTTGGGAACAGAACAAGGCAACACCCAACAACATGAACTGGCCACACAGCAAAAGCTGCTTTTCATCTAGGGGAGCAGCGCTGACCACAGGATGAGGGCCAGGTTCGAGCCCTGCCGTGCCCTTGCTGCGTGCCCAGCAGCATGTTCCTGCACCCCTCTGAGCCTTAACTTCTGAGGCCAATGTAAGAGGGTGATGCCTGTACATACAAAAGGTAGCAACAGGATTCAGGAAAACAGCTGTCAAGGAGGGGAGGAGAGTTTTCTCCATATCCGCCTGCCTTTGGCTTTGTTTCCTGCATCTTGGCTGTAGAGACCTTTGCTTGCTGCTTCATGAGGCCCCCATTAGAGCTGGATATAAGAATCATTTTAGTTAAACCCAGAGGGCAACAAGGCCAGACAACTCTGTCTACTACACAAGGCCACCTGTCAGGGTGCCCAGCCTCCTTCTCAACTCAGGGAGGCTCCTTTGTTTTGGGGCAGCCTTCTGGCCTTGCTTGGTGAGAAGTGTATCAGCCGGCTCTGTTGAAACAGAACTCGCTTATTATCTGTCAGCTTCCCCTGGCTGGGAAAGGCGATCACAGCCTTCCTGTTTCATTTTCTCTTTTGCACAAACAAATGTGTTTTTCCTCCTGTCTCCTTCATTCTTCCTCGCTGTAATATAAATCAGCTTCAGAATCTCACCTCCCAGGCTAACCCTGGAAGGGAAAGTTGAAGTGTGACCCATCACTTTCAGTGGGATTGTTTACTTGACATTTGGACCTGAAATGCAAACCAAACACATTTTGGGACAGAGAGGTTCTGTTTTTCTCCTGAAGATGACTTGGGAAGGTGGCTTAGGGAAAGATTTCCTCTTGCCACCAGGAAAGCTTCACTGAGTTTCAACATTAGAAATGATCTTTTCAATATGCATCCCATGTAACTGCTTTGCCAACCTATTATCACTCTGGATTATTAAAAGAAACAAAATGCCTCACTCCTGCCCAGAGTGAAATGGGCAGCCATTAGTCTGTGGCCTGAAATGAATCTCATTTTAAATGCAGATTTATTTTTGCTTAATCACTTAGCATCTATTCAGTATTTGGGTATATATTCATCAGAGTTGATGTAAAGCTTCACATCATTCAAAAATGATGGAATCTGCATGTTTAATTCCGTCCAAGGATATTATAAAAATGTGAATCCCTATTAATTCTGCTGTGATGAGTTTCAGAGCACACATTTTTTTCTCTTCTTGCTGCCAGCATGCCAGTCCGGGCCACCACCCACTCTCCTCTGCACTCTTTCTTGGCCTCCTCCGTAGCTTTTGGCCTGGAATCTCATCCCGCTTCTTCCCATCTCAAAGAAGGATCTTCAAACAGAAAACTGATCCTGCCCCTCTCCAATTTAGCTCCTCTTAATAGCCTTCTTTGCTACCAAATAAACGGCAAATCCCTCAAGGCCCCCGGCAAAGCTCTGCATAGGCTGACAGTCCTTCTCCCTCCCTGGCCTCACCACTCCCTGCATTCTGTCTCCCATTCTTTGGCTTCTTCTACTCTGACCTTTGGGCCTTCAGCTATCCTGATCTTTCTACCGGAGAGTGTCTTCCTCCCTCACCTCTGATAGCTCCTCTCAATCTAGGCTTAAATGGCACTTCCTCAGCAAGGCCCTCCCTGACCTACGTGAAGTTCAAGTTTCCTGGTACACATTCACATGGCACATTGACCTTTCTCATCATGTAACTCAGTCATACATCCTTATTCAGGGACCTTGGGACTCTTGAGAGGGTAGAGACCAGCTCTACCTAGTCCACAGGTGAATCTTGTGTACCTAGCATAACCTACCACGTAGAAAGCTTTTAATAAATATTGCCTGGTTTCGCAAGACTTTATGGGAATTGAGCAGCTACTCTTTTTCCATAAATATGAGTTCCGGTATCTTTGATTACTCCAGGAGCCACTGGGATTGAAGATCGGCTACAGGAAGGCGTTCCGGACACCATCGCCGCGTTGCGCGAGGCCGGGATCCAGCTCTGGGTCTTGACTGGAGATAAGCAGGAGACAGCAGTCAACATCGCCTATTCCTGCAGACTCTTAAGCCAAACTGACACCATTTACTCCATTAACACAGAGAGCCAGGTGAGGCCAAAGTGGGGACCACATGTCCGAGTACAGAGCCACCCCGTGGCCAACTGGAGAAAGACTCATGGGTGGGATTTAGGCATACAGAAAGTACTTCTACCCCTAAAATACCACTGGATCCTAGAGTTCAGGAGGCCCTGGACATTCCCCAACCCATCATCCTCTACCTCATCCCCACATCTGGTTGACTAGTCTCTTTTTATATTTTTTCTAATACTACTTACTACTTACTACTTTTACCTCTCCAGAATTCCATCCTTGGTCCTATCACCCCATTGTACACATGAGGAAACTGCTAACCAACTTGGGATCTGGCACTTGCCTAGATTCACCCTGCTAGTTTCTATAGAGCAGACTAAGCCCAGAACATTGCTTTCCTGCTGGGCTAGTGCTATTTACTTTCTACCACACTGTGTACGCACACAGCCTCGCTTGTCAGTTTCTTATTGCTTAAGGATTAGCTCATCCATTGAAAGTTCCAATTAAACTGAAATTATTCTCTAGCTTAAAATTTCTGCACCAATTTGTGTGTCGCATTGCTCTGCTACAGAGCACACACCTGAAGGACACACTACAGAAGGCAGTAGTTTTGATAGGGTGGGAGAGAGGGGAAAAAAGCAGCAAACATCATTAAAAAAGCCATTTTCAACCAAAATAGGTTGTGGGTGTCAGGGAGTAAGATTCGTGAGAGTTCTGTGACAAATCTGAAGAAGTATATTCCAACCTCTCTTGGAATTTTGTATTTAGAAGCCAAAATCTATTTTCGCAATGCAAATAACAGAAAGAAAATTCCCACCATCTTCTTGGCTAAGGCACACAGGAGGTGGGCATTGAGGTATATGTGTCCAACAGAAGGAAGCAGGGATCAGATCCAGAGGAGGAAATGGACAAGAAAATCACTGTAATTTAACGTGGTGAGCAGAGGGCATCCAGAGACCACAAGCATCCAATAAGGAAAAGGGTGGTGAAGAGGAAGAAAGGCAGGGAAAGGAAAGCAGCCAGAAGAGGACCCAGAGAGGATGCTGCAACGTTACTCTTCTTAAATTGTGCCTGGGGCTAAGCTAGACCCAGAATAGAAATTCAAAGAGGTTTATATTTGGTTTCTATTCCATAAAGAAATGCATATCTTTTTAAAAGTATATATTATTAAAAATGCCTGAGGCCTCTTCGATGAATTGGAAAAATCATTTACTTTCCTATCAGGTGCAGACTATAACTGGGTTAAACGCCAGTAAATTTTTGAAGTGAAAATAATCTCAGCAAAAACTTTGCCTTTAATTCGGGGCTTAGGAAAATAGTAATCCATAGCTTGCTCAAGAGCCAGACCTCTGTGACAGTGTCCAGACTGGCCTGCCCTGCTCACGATGCAAATTTGCTCTGCAATGATCCTTTTCCTCCAGGTGCTTGTGAAAGGCAGACATCTACAAACTGTAAACCTGTGAAGTCAGCATCTTGGGTGGGATGGAGGGTTATCTGCGGCCCCTCTTACACACAACACAGTCCTGTAGGAAGCTAAAGGTGTCTATTGATAAACTAAAGAACCCAAGCAACAGTGGGTGACATTCCAAGTCATGTCAGTCACTGGACCTCTAATTCACTCACTGTCAATCTTTTAAAGCTGCCCAGGACCCTCCATGGTGATGCCTGAATTCTCACCACGGCCTCTACCCTTCGGCCTACTAAACCTATGAGATTAGTCTTTTTCATTCCTTTGCCTGGGAATAAATGGTAGCTATATGAGTATGTTAAGCTGGAAACTGCAGAAATACATTTTAAATCCTAGGTTTATTTAAACTCCAGTTTAGTGTAATTAAATATTCAGGAGAACTTTTCTCCAAGGGTTTCAATTTGCCTAATTCACTATGGATTGATTTAGGGCTACTGCCTCTTTCCTGTGCATCTAAAACAATAAGAATAAGCAAGTTACAGAAGCAATCGAGACCTCGGAGTTCTCATCTATAAAGTGAACAAATTACTAACTTGTCACTGGAAATGTTGATATGTGAAAGAATTTTAAAAGGTACCGGTAACAACCACTGTTATTGTTATTAACGTACACTGGAGCTCAGTATGGTCCAAAAACTATACTTCTTGAACTTCATTCTCCTCATCTATAAAGTAGGGTTAAAAATATTTACCTCACAGTGTACTGAGAGGATTAAACAAGATCAAAGGAAAAAAGTACTTACTTAGTCAATTCCTGTGTTATCTACTACTTCAAAACAAATTGCCCCAAGACTCGGCCAGTGAAACAGGTATTCATGATCCTGTGGGTTAGCGGGCCAGGAGCGTCTTAGCGGCCTGTGGTTTGACGGCTCACCCGGGTTGCGGCAGAGCTCTTGGGGCAGTGAGTTCATCCAAAGGGTCAACTGGATCAGTGCCGGGGGGCAGGAAGGAGACCTGCCTGCAAGTTCACCTAACTATTAGCAGGCCTCAGTTTCCGGCCCTCTCGGCCTCTCTACAACATGCCCGCTGGTTTTGCCCAAGGTGAGCTGTTCCAAGACAGCGAGAAAGAACATCAAAGTAGAAGCAGCAGTCCTTTTTTTTTTTATAACCTAATGTGGGAAGTAACATCTCATCATTTAGAGGAATTGTGTTCATTAGAAAAGAGTCGCTAAGTCTAGCACACACTGAATGGAAGATTACACGAGGACATGAACGCCAGTAAGTGGATATCACTAGGCGTCATCCTAGAGAGAGTAACTGACACACACTAAATGCTCAGTAAATAGTAACGATTGTAATTAATATTTAGAAAAATTGGAGGTAAGTAAATTCGGAGATTTGATTTTGAATCTGACATCTTCAATGACTTGCTGCGATCGTACATTGGAGAAATTGATATAATTGGTAGCAACCCCAATCTCAGCAAACAAAATACCTTGTTCTCTTTCCCGGATAAGAGCCTCTAATGCAACAGCTCACCTGTAAAAGCACTTCCTACCACCCCACCAGGTTTCCTACATAATTTATGGCCTGCACAACTCAATGAGGCATCTCCTGAAGGAAGATTTAGGAATAAGGAATTCTGACTCCATTTGCTCCAAAAGAAATGATTCCAGATGTTCCAGATCAGTGCTCTCCAATCCTGGCACTTCAGACCACTTTTGCAAATTTTGCTAAAATCTACATGAGCTTTATTATCACTTCATGATTTCATTGAAATGGTCTCATTCGAATAATACCATTAGGATGAATTTTAATACTTCAATAAATGAAGGCTATCATCCTTTGCCAGGGCTAGAAGAACACTTTAAAATGAAGACTGTAAAAAACAGTGCTTTTAAAATATTTTCCTGAGTTTTATTCTTTTTAGTAGTAGATAGTTGTAATCATAATGAATATACTCATCATAAGGAGTTGCTACATGTGCATACTGCATCTGAATCCTTTTTATTCCCCTTCCATTACACTACAATTCCTAGATCCCCTTCCCATGTGCAAAAGGTCTCCCTGTGTCCTGTCATCTTTTATTTTGCTCTTTAAATTATTTATACTTTGAGTATCTCATGTAAGAGAAACCACATCATAGCTAAACTTCTTTGTCTGATTTATGTCACTTAACATTTCGGTCTCAAGGTAATGCCATTAAGATTGATAATACTGTTTTCTTCCAAAACTTTCTCCATCTTCATTAAAAAGTGAAGTTCAAGAAATCAAAAAGATGTTAAGAAATATAACTAGAATGAAGATCTGATTTTACCTTTAGTATAATCAAAAACAATGGAAAAGAACTGATAGAAATAATGTATTCACTATGTTTCAAACTAAACAAGAGGAAGACATCATTAACAAGATTCTTTCAAAGAGTAATACTTTCACATCCATGGTCAGTTCAAACCAATATGACCTAAACTTTATATTATACCTCTTAGGACCCTCCATGGATAAGAGCAATGGATAAAGACAATGTAAATGTACTCTTTGTAATGAGGAAGTCCCAATTACAGCAGTAACGATCCTGCCCCCACTGATACATTTAGATGACCTCCGTGAGTTACTAAAGAACTCATTATTTCAACTTCCTCATCTCTCAACTAAGATGGGTAATATCCACAAGACTATTCTAAGGAACAAAAGAACTAAAATGACCTGTGAGAAACAGAAAGCCGCTGTACCAGTATGAAATAGTGTCATTATTTACCATCATCTTAGTATTGTTTATTATCTTACACCAACCTTATATCAGCCCCCATCCTGCTATTTCCACTTCTCTTCCCAAGCAGTGTCTCCTATTACCGCCATTGATTGGTTCTAAATTAACATTGTTTTGATACTGTTTCAAATACTGCAGAGGAATTGGAGAGCGATTCCTGAGTAATCTCTAGGTAGTAGTTTTACAACTATCTTACCAAAGAATCAAGTGAAGCTTTCACACTTACTTCCAAGGTTGTTTCCTGATACTATATTGTCTGACTCTCTACAGGAAACCTGTGAATCCATCCTCAACTGTGCACTGGAAGAGCTAAAGCAATTCCGCCAAGCACAGAAGCCAGACCGCAAGCTCTTTGGGTTCCGCCTCCCGTCCAGAACACCATCCACCACCTCAAGATCTGCGGTTCCAGACGCTGGACTGGTCATTGATGGGAAGACCTTAAATGTCATTTTCCAGGGCAAGCTAGAGAAGAAGTTCCTGGAGTTGACTCAGTACTGCCGGGCTGTCCTGTGCTGCCGCTCCACCCCACTCCAGAAGAGTATGATTGTCAAGCTGGTGCGAGACAAGCTGAGCATGATGACCCTTTCCATAGGTAACCCCCATGCTGAAATGTGGGTAGCACCTTCAGGGATGGTCTGACAAAAGTCGTGGCTCGCAGGTGGGAGGTCTGGTGTCAAAACCAAGATGCTCAGGGTGAGGCTCACAGTCTTAGTTCAAAATAACAAGAAGATGCAGTGAGTAGGAGCCGAAGCAGAGGCTAACTACAGAGAGAGACAAAGTCAAAGGTCTTGGAACGAGCAGTCAGCTAAAGGAAACTCAGGACTTAGAGGTTGAGGCAAGGGTGTTGAATTCAGGACAATCAAGTAGCTCAGGAAAAGTCGCCACCAATAATACGCACTCAGCCACCTCAATCTGAGGTTCACATCATTTCCCTCCAGTATTTTATACACAGCAGTACCTTAGCTATTTATGAATTTAATATTCTTCTGAGTGGTACAGACTGGCAAGGAGATTTTTTAAACTGGGATTGGCTGACTTTTATTTTGTATGTTTACTGATAAATACAAGACCAGCGCATACCTGTAATCCCAGCACTTGGGAGGCTGAGGCAGGAGGATCGCCTCGAGTTTGAGGGCAGCCTGGGGTGCAGAGTAAGTTCAAGGCCAGCCTAAACTACATAGCGAGACCCTGTCTCAAAGAAACAAGACCAGCACAAAACATATCCCTGATAAATGCTGTCTGGTTGGCTGGTTAAGAATTGCTTAGAGGGGAGTAAATCTGAATGATGTTGAAGCATAAAAATAAAAACTGCTCACCTACACCTTCCAGAAACAACCAAACATCATATACAACAATCTTCATGATTTTGTCTCCAGCCACCCCTCTTACCATAGCCACCTTCCTCTCCCCGTGATTTTTCCAGCCAAATGAAACTGCTCACCATTGTCCATCTCTCTCAGACTTTTGCATGACTGTAAAACGACTTGCCTTCCAATTGCAGGTAACTTTCTTTTCCTGTGAGGTTCCCCTAGCAACCATTACTCATAGGTCCAAGCACTCTTAAACCTTCTATGAGGACCACCTCCATAAACCATGAGTTCCTGAAGCTGAAAATCCCAGCCCCTTTTATTCACCGTTGGGTGCATGCCTTTATGTACTGAGCACATAGTAAATACGGCCGTTCCCTTATCCTTATCTCACTTTTCCAGAGTTTCAGTTAGTTAGAGTCCACTGAAGTCCAAAAATACTAAGTGGAAAACTGTAGAAATAATTTGTGAGCTTTAAATAGTCTTATTAAAGTGTATTATTACAATTTACTATAATAGTCTGTATTATGGTGTTATTATTCTTCATCTGAGCCCAATTCATAAACTCTACCACATGTATATATATATAGGAAAAACCAGTGACAGGCTTCCACTGAGGATCACGGAACACAGTCCTCAGATAAGTGTGGACCACTCTGTTCCTCCCACTGAGTGGCATTTCTGCGGATGGTGCCAGCCACTCTTCTTTCTACACAGGCATGGAAAGAGTTTTTCTTTCCTCGTGTTTCAAATGAGATCTAGTAGATACTGTGTGACACACACACACACACACACACACACACACACGCCTGATCTTCAATAAAGGGCAATTTAGAATTGTAAAAGTGGGAGAGTAGCAACAATGCAGGAAGCAGACCTGTGTTCCACTTTTACACTCCGAATTGTCCTCTGTGATCATTCAGATACACGTAAGGCAAGAACGCAGGACTGATCCTGGGAGGTCAGACTTTGGCTTTATTCCCACAGCAAGAGAAAGGAACCCAACAGTGCGAGAAATGGTGGGCTTCCACACACCCGCTGCTCTGGGGCCAACGGGAGAGGCTAAAGGTTGGACTTGTTCGGCCACACAGAGGGTTGAAATTACGCACTGCTATGCTATCGAGAAAAAAAGCATTGTAAAAACAAAGTTTGCCTATAATGACAACTTTTTTAGTTTTATTTTTTAATGAATATAACTGTACAAATGTAAGGGATGCAGTATTAGTGACTAATATTTTATTATATGTTGTCATCAAATAACTAGAGGGAGAATAATTCCCCCCTCCAATTCTGTATTCTCTATGATGAGAAATATATAAACCTAATTGCAGTTTATTCTGAGAAGCTGCTAGAAAAAAGAGGCGGAGCCAGGAGAATAGAGGCATTGTCGTATACAATATGGGTTGGCAAACTTTTTGTATTTTGTCCTTGTCACTTTTTTAATTGGTTATGTTTCATTTTGGCAAATTCATATATGCACATAGCATGCTTTGATCATTTGGTTTTTCTATTTTTAATGTAAATTTTATAAAAAGTTATTTGCTTTTCAACCCGAATACTTGTTTGATCTTTCTTCTTGGCTCACACAACCAAAAATATTCGCTATCTGACCCTTTACAGTGTTTAGTTTGCCAAACTCTATTCTAAAAGATAAAGCTATGCGAAGAACTCCCAGGTTAAAAACACACAAAATCCAATGCTGTCTTCCCTAAAATAATCTTTCCTAATATCCGATATCCCCTTTTGGCAGAAGAAGTAAAGAATTTTAATGAGGTTTCATTCTGGAGGAAAAAAAAAGACAAAGCGACGGGAAAAATCAGGCTTCCAGGGAAGGCCTCACTACATAGAGCTGTGCATACAACTATCTGAATTCAATTAAAATTAAATAAAATTTTACCAGCCACATTTCAGGGGCCAGGTGTGGCTAGCGGTTTCTGTGCCGGACAGTGTAGATCCAGAATATTTCCCCCGTAACAGAAGTGAGAGTCCTAGTACAGAGGAGGCCTTGTCTGTGAGTGCATGTGTGCCTGTCCAGATGGATGTCCACAGCTCGCCTCAGCGTCCTGAAACAATTCAGTTCATTGAATGGGAATTCAATGTGAGTAAATGTACCTCAACAACAGCACACCAGAAAGTCAATCTCACTTTCCTATATTTAGAAACAAAACTGAACACCATCCCTCTCCTTGCACAGCATTCATAATCTCTGATGATCTGGCTGCCAATTCTCGTTGTCTTGACACGGTCAATAGTCGAGTCAGAATGAGTTACAGAAGCATATTGGACCTGGAATCACAAAGGTCTGAGTTCTGATTCTCCCATGTCCCTTCGCTAGCTGGATTGCCCTCGCCCAGTCTCTAAGTTGCTCAGGTTCTCAATCTGCTCATCGGTAAAGCCAGCAGTAACATGTAAAGGACTCACTGTCCATCGCTGTGTTTCTCACCGGTGTATCCCCAACACATAATATTGTGCCCAGGAAAAAGACACTCACAGTAAATATTTGTTCAGTGAGACAGCAAAAAGTAGGGCTTTACGGCCTCCTGTGAGACTATTCAGAGAAATATTGTATTCAAATGGGAACACTCTGCAGGCAGCTCACTGTCGCCGAGGAGAGGGGCCAGGAATAAACCGCCCCGCGACCTCTTTCTTTCAGGTGATGGAGCAAATGACGTGAGCATGATTCAAGCTGCCGATATTGGAATTGGAATATCTGGACAGGAAGGCATGCAGGTACCGTGCTCAGCAACTCTTCCTTCGCCCTACGCGTCTTTATCCTTGTTTCTCCCCCGCCCTCCTTCAGTCTCCTCATTGGAGGTTTAAGGAATAACCAACAGTGCTAAGGAACTATCAGTGGAAAGTCCGGGGTCTTTCATGCCTCGAAATCACCTGCCATCACCACACTCCTATTGCCCAGACTTTAAAAAACAGGAAGATCAAGGAAAGCTTGCTTTTTATAGATGGCCCATGAAAACCACACTCCAAAGCTGAGTAACACCCTAAATATAAACCTTCCTCGACTCCACATGTCTTCTCTGTAGTCTCCGCCCACATCCAGAGTTGCATTGCCCTCCGCGAGCAGTGGTGGACATGAGGGTACGCAAAGACATTTTCCAATTGCTGTTTTAGTCTTGATGGCCAGACTGACCTATCCGTTGACCAATACACTTTCACAGTGTACCTGATTTACTCAAAATTCAGCTTGGAATAAGCGTGCTAATTTGGGTTGCCGTTCTCTCCCACTAAAACAGCATTAACAGTTATATTCCCACCACAGATGCAGCCATGCGACAATGCCTAAATTTGCGCGTGAGCATGAAAGAACATTGATCAGGAAGCCACAGAATAATTCTGCATTACCCTTTGGGTATCTACCCTATGCCAGCTCGCTCTCATGTACTTGATGGGTATTATCTCATTGGCTTTTAACAATCACCTTCATTAGGGATTGTTGTTCTCTTCATTTCAGCTGGAGAAATGGAAACTCAGGGAATTGAAGTAACCTCACCAAGATTCACACTGGGATTTGTAACCAGGAATGTCCAAACTTCATATTATTAAGAGTATTCTAGATTGCATCTTATTTCGAGTTTTCTTGAGGACAGATGATGCATTTCAACTCCCTTTAAAGGAAGAACTAGCCAGCCCTCAGCTCCATGCGTGAATGGCTACGAGGGCCTGCCCCAGGGGATGATGAAGGGTGTCAGAATTCAACAGTGACCTTATACTAATAAGGGGACCCAGACTCTGTTGGCAGCAGAGGTACAACAAAGCTTCGTCCTCAGTAGCATCCGTAGCTTCCGACAGAAACCGATGCCTCTGCTCTCCCCTCGCAGGCTGTCATGTCCAGCGACTTTGCCATTTCCCGCTTCAAACACCTCAAGAAACTACTGCTCGTGCATGGCCACTGGTGTTACTCTCGCCTGGCCAGGATGGTGGTGTATTTCTTCTACAAAAACGTGGTGAGTAGCCCTGTTGTCACCTCCCACCCAGGTTGTGCAGTCCTTGCCAGGGCCACATCGCCTTATGGCACTCAGCAGACCCCCTCTGCTTAAGGGAGTAAGTCGGGCTGCCCTGGATTTTGGATCCTCAAGTGGGCCCTTACTGTGACTTCAGGCAAGACTATTCACATCTCCAGACCATAAGAGCCTCTTTGATAAAACAGGGCTAATACTTCCTACTGTGTGAAGGTATCATAAAAATTGGTAATACTGCACAGAAAGCACTTGGCCCCTGTGGGGCACCATGGATCATTCTGAGCGTGGACTCTGGAGTCAGACATCCTGGGTTCCAATTCAGGTTCCTGTGTGTGGTAATACCCCTAAACCGCAGCTTCCCTAGCTGTAAAATGCACAAGGTAACAATACCTCTCTCACACGTGTACTGTCAGTCAGCTTTTCATCACTGCAACAAAATACCTAGTGTGACTTTTAAGGAGGAAGGATTTTTTTTTTTGCCTCATGGTCTGAGATTTCAGTCCACGGTTGGTTGGTCCACTGCTTTGGGGCCTGGAGTGAGTCAAAATACCATGGTGCAAGCCTTTGGCAGAGGAAACCACTCACCCCATAGCACCAGGAAACCAAAGAGAGTGAGGAAAGGGCCAGAGTCCAGATATCCGCTTTAGGAGCACAGCCGGGTGACCTCACTTTTTCCTTCTAGGCCTCATTTCTAAATGGTTCCACAGGCTGGCAACTGAACACTAACATATGGGCCTTTGAGGGGACACTTACCCAAACTATGATATTTGCTATGAAGTTTAAAATGTGAGCTTGTATATAAAAGGATTGGCATGAAGTACTAACTCTGTAAGGTTATCCATTGTTTCTCATTAGCCTTGTTGCTCTCATTACTCTTAACAGTTAACTTTCATAAATGAGATTTTCTGTTGCAAGGAAGGAGGATTTGAACTAGCCTGATTTCTGTCATGAATTTTACTCCCCAAATAGAGCCATCCTAATGCACCATTCCTTGAGAGAGTGAAGGTCCCTCATTCAGTGTGAGCCTGGAGCCCCTGGCTTCCACCTGAGCCCTGCATAGCCTGCTCAGAGGAGCTCCTGGGGGGCATGAAGTATCTGTTTGCCAAAAGCTCTTGAGATGGGTGGATC
This sequence comes from Hystrix cristata, assembly GCA_004026905.1. Taxonomy (NCBI): domain Eukaryota; kingdom Metazoa; phylum Chordata; class Mammalia; order Rodentia; family Hystricidae; genus Hystrix; species Hystrix cristata. The sequence goes on along the minus strand of PVJO010009027.1, from coordinate 41,178 downwards.
GTCTGGGTTATAATCTTTTCTGGCTCTAACATGCTGGGTGACCTTGGAAAAGTCACTTCCTTAGGCCCAAGTTTCCTCACCAATAAGACAGGGAGATTATGACTCTCTCTGTCCCTAAGCATTATTATGAGGTTTTAGGGTCAGAGCTCTGGAAGGCACAGAGCACTACACAAACAATATCGTGAAGACAGCATTGTGTCTCCTGAAAATCGTGTTGGTTTCTGTCTTGTGGACAAGGGTCCAGAGCAAGCCCATGCTGTGCTATCCAAGCTGCCAGAGGCTCTAAAAGTCTGTGATTAATGGTGGATACGGGAAAGAGTCAGAACGTCACCTTCTAAGGGAAGGAACAAAGGCCAGAGTTTTGCATTACCTTATTCGAGGACCTTTGACTAATCCCCAGCAGTTCCAAATAGAATCTAATTCCTCTTTGCATGAGGAAAAAGGGAAGATTTAGACCAGGGTGGATTAGCCAAGGAACAGCTACAGCACCGTGGCCATTTTCCTCTGGGGCCACTATCCCAGTCCTCCGTGTAAGCTCTGCCACAGTCAGCCTCGCTCAGGAGTGAGCATTTCTGAGCCAAGTTCAATACATATGCAAATAAACAGCACGGCAAAAAATAATGTAAATTTGATCAGCTAGATGGTAATATTATCTCAGCAAGTCTATGCAAACAAGTCACTCCATTTGAGTTGAAACTCTCTCTGAGTATGAAAGACTGTTTATTCAGAATTCAAAATGCCCCTGTTTAATTTATTTTTTTTTGCAACCAAAGGAATCATTCTTTTGAATAAGCACAGCCTCTTCTCTGCATTAAATTTGTGAAATAGAAAAGGAAACGAAACATTTCCAGCCAGCCACGCTTTCAAAGCTTAAATGATATTTATTTCTAGCCTGATTCCGCGCTCAAAATTGTGATACTGATGCCGCATTATCTTTCTGCTGCAATTAGAGGGTGAAGAACTATGACTTCCACATCCGAAACCAATTTCAGAGGGGATTAAATCCCTCCCTGCTCTGAAATTTGAACAATGAATTAATTGCTGCACTGTAGCTTCTTAGGAGCAAGCAAGCATCCCATCTCAGCAATGGTGCTATGGGGGTCAATGGGCTCCCTGTGAGGTGCGGAGATTTCAGCCGGCAGAGGAACAGGAAGTGGGCACGATCCCACCAGGGCTTAGGGAGGAAGCAGACAATCTGTAATGGTAAAACTTCAAAGGGCCGTACTAGAACAAGAGAACACAGATTTACTCTGTCTACCCAAATAGCTATCAAATATCTTCTGTGTGTCAGGAACAGTGGTGGACTGCAGGAATGGAGCCAGACAGCAAGCCTCAGGGCTCAGCACGCTTTTTCTGCAGAGGTCCAGACTAGCGATATTTGCTATTTCATAGGCCATAGATGTCTAGAAGAATCTCACTGTGTGCCAAAGATAGGACCTTTAGGAAAGGCTGGGTGTCGTTACAGCAAAAGCAGCTTGAAAAATTCGGATGCTTGCTGTAGCACTTGCTAGCTCTCAGCTTGAACAAAGAGCAGCTAGGTGTTTCAGGTCCTCATCCATAGACTAGGCTTAACAATTGACACTATTGTTACTACTGTCAATAGGTTCTATTTATACAATACATAAAGACAATGCTACTAATAGCATAAGTAATCTGGCAAGGTTGTTAGGACAAATTATGTGCACTGCACATCTAGTAACCTGCCACGTAGTGATACCCAAAAATGTGACTCATACAAGGCACGTGCAGTTATAATTGGTATTAGAAGAAATGATAGTATTAACATGTTACTAATAATGATAATAATAGCATCTTCAAAATAACACCAGTACAGCAGTTAGGAAATGAGAATTCTAATTTGAACATAAAGCTGCTGACTTCTTTCTTGTAAGACTCTTCACGTCTCTGTGCCTCAGGTGGGGCTCACTCCAAGACCAGCTGCTTATGTGACCTTGGTCAAGTCACCAAACACTTCACAATACGGTAGGCATACTAGGGACTCAGCCCATCCCTAGCAAGGGACAGCATGAGTGAGAAAGAGCCTTCCAAAAAAATAATAAAGCAATGTTTAGACAGAAGAACTTCTTATTCACCCTTCAGAATAAAAAAGGAGAGTACTGAATGGGAAACCTCCTAAGATCAGCTTCTCACAGGCTTCCTGCCCAGTGACATCCCCTTCCTGTGTATTACACCACATTGCTGCCATTCTTATGACATGGCCCGGGCATTACTGTTCCTGTGACACGTGACAAAGTGATCTCAGAAAGGTTGAGAAGTTTGTCCAAAGTCACACAGTTAGGAAGTAAACGGGGAGATTTAAAACCTGTCCTCTTAACCACCCTTGTATTCCTACTTGACACACTAACGGAGTTCCCTTCCGGTCTTGAAGAACATGAATAATGGTCATAGATGTATTAATAGGGGGAGCTGCTGCGATAAGGACTAAAGAGAGGCCTGCATGTCAGGAATGAGGAGATGGAGGCCCCAGCACACAGGTGGGAGGTCAGAGCCGCTGACCAGCAGCGCACAGGGCCCTCACTCACAAAGCCTTCACTCTGTCTGCAGTGCTACGTCAACCTGCTCTTCTGGTATCAGTTCTTCTGTGGCTTCTCCGGCTCCACCATGATCGACTACTGGCAGATGATATTCTTCAATCTCTTCTTCACCTCTTTGCCTCCTATCGTCTTTGGAATCCTCGATAAAGATGTCTCTGCAGAAACACTCCTGGCATTGCCTGAGCTGTACAAGAACGGCCAGAACTCTGAGGTAACAGGCGCGAGCATGCAGGAAGAGGTGGCCTCTGCTTGTCTCGGGCCTCCCACCCTTCCCTGGGTGTCAGAGGAGAGTCCCGGGCTAGGAGTCAAGAGCCCTGCTTTCCAGCCACTTATCTCCTAATTTCTGGACTCTGTCTCCTTTGCTGCCGAGGGCACTGATGAGACCAGTGAAAGTACTTTTTTCTTTTATTCACTTTTTAATTATACCGCAGGTTAATGTGTGACTGCTCTAGGTGAAGGGGCAAAGAACATGCAGAAAAACGCTATATTTCTAGGTGTTGAAGTACATCAACTGAACTCCCATGGTGTAATGTATTAGTCTTTTATAGTTGCTATGACAAAATACTCACACCCGAGTCTGCATAATGTAGAAATAAAAGGAGCTTATTTAGCCCACATTTTGGATGCCGTAAGTACAGAATCAGGCAACTCCATCTGTTCAGCCTTTGGTTGCATCAGACCATCAAAATGGCACACGGTGGAAATGAATGCTTCAACCTCACAGTGGAGAAGGCAAAACTTAGAATTCAAGATCAAATATAGTTTGGAACTTGGGTATCAGGTAGACTGTCTTTAGAAAGCCTAGAGAGGCTCAGGGCAGCCCTGAGTGACTTAGGAAAGGTAGATGGCAGGCAGTGCAGGTGGTCACAGCAGCCCAGGCACAGGTGAGGAGGCGGGTGGAGAAGACCAGAGGGAGCCTGGCTGCTGTGGGGGCGCTCTGGGAAAAGGGATCTGAAACACCCAAGAAGACAGCAGGCTGGTGCCTGGGACAAAGGAGGACAAAGTGGCCTGTGGCGTCTAAGATCTGCAGATTTTGTGTGGCGAGGCAACAAAGAATCGAGCCCAGTCGTGACCCAAAGACAGGAGAGGAGAGCAACAGAGCAGTCCAAGCAGGAGGCACGGGGCAGCCCAGACGTATCTTGGGCTCTCCTCATTTCACCTTTCCCACAGACCCGCTGGCTACATACCACATGCCCTGAGTATCTACCATGTAAAGAAGTTAGTGTACTTAAAACATAAACCGTAAAGGTTTCCCTTGTCCCCAGGAAGGCAGAAAATGCGAAGCAAAAGACAAAAAGGTTTGTCTCTGAAACTGAGCTGTCTCTGTGGGCCCATGGTCCTGGGGTGTGACTGATGTCACTTAGAAACTTTAGAACCTCCCCGTGTGCCACATTTGTAGTAGCGCTAGCCATAGAAATAATGATTGGTAATTAACAACTGGGCACTTGCCGGGCATCGAGGCACAGTTGCATTTAGTCTTCTTCAAGCCCAGGAAAATGGGCAATGTACTTATCCACATCTGGGGAAAAAGAAACCGGTTCTCAGAGTACTTCAGTAATTTTTACAAGGTCACACAGCAAATGACAGAGCTGGAACTAGAACTGAGATCTGTCACCTCCATGCCCGGGCCCCATTCTGTTGTGGCCACGATGAGAGGCATTACGAGTGGCATACCATTTAGCAGCCACACAAAGGAAAGATGCTTACAAAGAACAGAACTTGCTTCAGTGGTGTTAACGGTGGGTGTGTTCTTCCCCGGCAGTGTTACAACCTGTCAACTTTCTGGATTTCCATGATGGATGCATTCTACCAGAGCCTCATCTGTTTCTTTATCCCTTACCTGGTAAGTCACACTGTCCCATTCTAGACACATAAATCAGTGTGTGATTGGTCCTGGTTATATGCAGTTTCATACTAGCAGTATCTTTTTAGACACTTCCAAGTAAGGGCTACAAACCAGTGGTTGCATGCTACATCCCACCCGGAGTGTTACTTTGTGGTGACTTTTGAAAAACAAGAAGCTGTTATTAAACTGGGTTATTTTTTTCCAAGAATCAAGAATCAAGAGTTGACTCACAGCCCTGCTAAGACGGAGAACATGCTGTCTAATATTCTAGACATTGTCCCCACTATTGCCCTTTGTCTTATACCTGGAATATTTTGCTCATTCACTGCTTCCTGTCTGATTATTGAAGATGTGTGAAATTACAGCACTTGAATTACATATATATTTGTGGTTCCCAGTTTAAGTAGTAAGAATTTAGCACAGGATATCTGCATTCTTCCTGGACAGGGGGCCAGATTGTTGGGCAGTGCCAGCAGGTAAACAGTGATATCTACCCAGCCTCTGAGCACACGTTATTTTAGAATTAGCAACAAGAGAGGGGTACGGAAGGCAGGCATCTTACGCTTTGCTCAAATGTACTAGTTTGCAATAGTCCTGGACTGGCCTCTGCTTGTGTTTCTTACTTTATCTTTTGCGCTTACCAGATGCTTAACAGACAGAACGCGGCAGTATGCAGTTCTAGAAACCTAACCAGATCATCTTCAATTCTGACTTTTTCCTGGACTCCATTTTCCCTCTGTTCTCAAGTGACTGACTCCTACTCTTATTTCAGCTGTTCTGTCTTCTGTATTCCCAGGGTCACTTGTCCTCATCTCTATTATAGCACGCACCATTTTATTGGACCACCACATCTGTTGTGCCTAATACACTGACAACTCACTGAAAGTGGACACAGAAGTAGCCTGCCATGTGCAGTGAATCCTTTGTGCTTTAAAGGTTTCTCAGCCCTCGTCATGGCTTCTTCTGACAATCTGTTTCTAAATAATGTGGTCCGATCGACTTGGTTCTCGTGGGTTGTACGCATACAAACTGGACTCCTCTCCTCCCTGTTCCTTCCCTCACCTGACACCTGCCTTCACCGATGCTTTAGAAACACTGTCTCCAAGTCTTACATCTCTTGACGCCCGTTCGTTCCTCCTCTGCAGACCTACAAAGACTCTGATATCGACGTCTTCACATTCGGAGCACCGGTCAACACCGTCTCCCTCACCACCATCCTCCTGCACCAGGCCATGGAGATGAAGACATGGGTAAGCGTCCCAGATCCCCTTTACCTTTAAGTACATTCGTGTCTAGTGACTGCATTAAGAGTTTGGGGTGGTTTCTCTCTGTATTCCGATCTACTCAGGAAATACACACTGAGCTCCCACATGTATCCGACATGTAAAGAAGACAAAGGTGATTTGGGTAAAGAAGGTAAAATCCCTGGATACCATCTATCCAGGATGACAAAACTAACACACATTGAACAATAAAATAGTTGAAAAAAAAATCTGATACCATTGATAAAATGTTCCAGAGTGTTACAAAGAAAAGATTAGACCTAGCATGCCTGGGCTTGTAGAGGAAGGAATGTTTCCCATTTAATTTCAAGGTAAATGATTAGAAAACTGTATGAGATCACCATATATCAAGTATGTCTGTTTATCATATTTTGATATCTGAAAAGGCAGTGCCAGCTTTCTCAATGAAATCTGCTAGTTAATGATAACTATAAAGACAAAGAGCTTAAGATTATGATTTGTATGTATTGGACCATTTAACTTCTAGAGCCCTTTGTGTTCGGTATTTTTATATACCCATTTTACAGATTTAGACATAGGTACAACAAGATTAAGAGACTGGTCTTAGGCAGCTGAAGAGAAAAGCAGATTTTGAATGCTGGCAGTCTGGCTCTTGAGCATGTAACCACTTTCCTAATAGCGTGAAGAGACAAGATTAAAATGGTACATGGAAATCAGTACAGAAAGATTTGTTCTTAACCATACTGAAATGGCTCTTTCTGAAGGCATACGTATCAAACATTTGGAAAACTGTCCCCAAGTAGGCTCAACAAGTTCCTCTATTGCACAGTGGAACTTACGTCACCACCACAAGTTAAACCAAGCCCCAGTCGGCTGGGCAGTAGCCAGCAGAGCCACCGAAGGGAACTTGTGGATCAGGGTTCCCATTGTGAAAACCCCTTGCACTCCGAGGCACACCAATGGCAGAACAAGGCAGGAAGACCACAAAGGCAAAATGAGGCACTGAGCAGGCTCCAACAGCAGGTTTTCTGGGAGCCAGGACCAGAAGGAGGTTGTGCGGGTCTGGTGCGTGGGTCCTGTGGGGTAGGTTGGAGCCTCATTTACAGCCAAGTCCAGCTTTTCCCCTTAAAAACGTAAGCAAAGAAAAGATGACAGCAAGAAGCTGTTTGGAGTTACAGCTTTATCAGAAGCTGTGAGCTAGGAATACAAGAGGCAAAGGCATGACTTTGATACTAGGAACGCAGCCAAGCTAACAGGCCTTTAGAGCTCTCAAAATGAAAAATGGTCATTGAAATTAAAAGTGTAATTTGCAGGACACACTAGATCAGACACTGGCAAAAAGTAAACTACCAAATTGGAAAGTAGTATTGGGAGCTCATCCAGGAGGCCACACGATTCTGAAAAAATAATTAAGAGAAATGGTGGCTGGAATTCATGGCTCCATCATCCATGTAGCAGGAGGTGCAGAAGAAGTAAAAGAAGGAACCAAGATACGTCATGTATAGGTACAGAATTAATGTAATGAATGTGACCATTGTATGTAGAATGTACCAATACATGTTCTTGGTTTAAAATAAAAAATAAAATACAAAAAAAAAAAGTAAAAGAAGGAAATGATAAAGCAGCAATATTGGAAGCAGTAATCTTTGGCAGTGAAAATAAATCTGGCTGTGTCACCTGGGTGTATTACAGGGAAACTGTGTAATTAAAGGACCCAGAGGCGATCTTAAAGTCTACCAGAGACTGAGTTACTTAAAAAGAAATAGCAGTAACTTTGACAGTCAAAAGCCACCAGAAGACAACGGATTAATTATCTTCAAAGCCTTTGTGTGTGTGTGGAAATATAACAGTGAGTCCCTTTAACATGTGCAATTAATACAGGTTAATGAAAAGTAGTGCAAAAGTAACTTTTTGTAAACTATAAGGTTTCTCACTCATGGACCCCCACTAAAAGAAAGAACAAATTCGAGAAAGAACATTTTTAAGAAAGCTAGGACTCTGAGAAATAACATGACAGTGGAGAGGAGCTAGTCAAAGGATAATTAATCTGAGAGCCTTCATCATAGATAGAAAGCAAATAGAGGTACACAGTTAACTATAGTAAGTACACGACTTACAAATGCCTTCCACTCTGGGAGGAGATTTGTAAGTCAGATTTGTTCATAATCCAACAAAGTCAGTCTTACACAGCACACCTGTGAAAGTTGACGACTCTAATGTTCATAAATCAGGGGCTTGATATATACATTTTTCCGTAAAAGTCCACACTAATTTATTATCTTAAACGCCAAGGGAAGGAGAAGAGGAAAGTATAGAAAGCCACCAATTCCACAGATGGGGAAGATGAAAAGAGCAAATGACAAACAAAAAATACAAAATATGCTCAAATAAGTCCAAATGTCAGTGCTCAAACTAAATGTAAATGGATTAAATTTTCCCTTTAAAAACAAAAATTATCACATTAGCTATTTTTTCATAAGGAGAAACTGACAAATTCATAATCACAGCAGGAGACTGTTTTACAGTTCCATCAAACTCACACAGATCAAGTAGACAGAAAGTAGAAAGGATTTATAGGCTTTGAATAAATTGTCACATATGATCTAGTATATAAAACGTTACTCCAAACAAATAGTAAATATTTTTAAACACACAGAGCCCATTTACAAAAGAAAAATACTAAATTCTGAATCACACAAGGAGTTGAAAGGATAAGAACCATAAAGACAATGTTCCCTGACAAAAAGACATTGAAAGTAGAAACGAGCAATAAACAAGGAACCAAACAAAACGTAATATATTTGGCAATTCCAGAAACTACTTCTAGATGATTCATGGGGTTAAGAATAAATCGTGATGGAAATTATAACATGCTTCTTGCTGAACGACTTTAAAATATGACATATGCAAACTTGTGGAATGCAGCTAAAGCAAAAAATATGAAAAATAAACAAGTTAACAATTCAGGGAATTTAAAAGATTCTGAGGTAAACCCTAAAGAATATAGAAGAAACAAAATGAGAAAAAGTGAAGGAAATAATACAGGAGGATCAGCAAGACCAAACAAGAGCTCCTCAAAAACCCAAAGAAATGTGGTTCTATCACCCAGGTGCACTATAGTCCAGCTGTACAGCTGAGAGACCCAGAGGTGGTTTACCAGAGACAAAGCTACTTAATAGCACTGACTTTGCCTGTCAAGCAAAAGCTACCAGAAAACAATAGACTGGGAAACCCAGTATTAAGGCACTGGGACTTTCGGTGTCTGGTGAGGCTGCTCTGTGCCTGCAGCATGGAAGAAGGCCTAAAGGCACCGAGGCACTGCCTTTGCCCTCTTTTATAAAAACATGAACCCATGCGTAAGACCAGAGCCCTCAGGAATTGACCACTTCCCAAAACCTTCTACCTCTCCACACTTTCCCACTTACGAATTTTGGACGGACACGTACATTCAAAAGAGCCTTTTGCCTGACTTGTAGGCAGCTAGCTGCCCTTTAGCTGAAAGAGAGACCATTTCTCTCAGGCCTCTTCTTATAATGATAGAAATCTTGTTCAAGAAGGTTCCATCCCCAAAACCTAAATACCTTCCCACAGGCCACATCTCCAAATACTGCCACACTGGGGATTAGGGTTTCGACGTAAGAATTTGGGAGAGGACACAAATATTTAATACAAATATTCAGGCTACATACAAATGATAAAGCCAAAAGGCATCCATAAATGTGGCTATATAAACATATATCCCTAAAATGATCAATACTGAAGTTGTAACTCAAGATTAAAGAGAGATCATTTGCAAAAAAAAAAGGTGTTGTTTTTTTTTTTTCCTTTGAGACAAAAATCTTGCTAAATTGCCCACGTTGGCCTTGAACTTGAAATCTTCATGCCTTAAACTCCTGAGTAGCTGGGATTACAGGCATGCACCACCATGCCTACTTCATTATAGCTGTAAGACTTTATCTAAACGCTTGAAATATTTCACAGAAATTTAATTGCATTTTTTAAAATCCAAGATATTTCCAAAAGAAACTCTGCTCTCTATGATCCTGTTAACCATTAGATTTTTGTTTTTAACTTTCAAAATGCCCTGTACAGTGTGATCAGGCCTCAAATGCATATTAAATTGGTGGTAAGGCTGAAGATTCTGTACCTTTCTCAACACACGGCACCCATCTGCTTTAAAAGAGGGAAATACAGTTAGCGTTGCTAATCCCCACGGTGCAATCCTAGACCAGGTACCCCAATTGTTACTTCCCATTTCTGCCACTCTCTAGAAAGGAGTCATCTACTGAAATGAAAAGTAAGTCTCCTTTTTGAAAGTACTTGAATCAGGAGTTAGTTGATTGCTTCTCTGGGTAGAAATAAAATAGAACTTTAATAGGTGAGTCCGTTTTCTCAGTCCCTATGAAAGCAACTGTAAAAGTTAGCTAAATAATTTGTTAGAGAGGAGAATAAGTTCAAAAAAACTATTGTTCAACAATGATAACTATAGTTAACAACTAAGAATGTATTGTATTCTTAAATTCATAAAATATTTCTAAATTTTCTTCCCACAAAGAAAAGTGTAAGTTTGCAAGGTAATACATATGTGAATTGGCTTGATGTAGACTTCCCACAATGCATACATCTTTCAAAATATGTTGTACATAATAAATAAATAGATTTATTAATGATTGTTTAATTAAAATAACTTATTTCAATTAAATACTTTAAAAAGAAAGGAAAAGAGAAACTTAGCTCTCTCCTTCAGGACATGAATCATTTGAATTATCTCTCCCACTGAAAACAATGAAAGATATTGCATAACATTTAAAAAAAAAAACTGTAGAAGTGTGAAAAGCTGATTGCTTACATCATACTAAAGACGAAAACCTCAAGGAAAGAGGAATCCTGGAGGACCAAGATGAGCCGATGCCTGTTTCCTTGATGATATTTATGACCCTGCCCAAAAAACTTTGTCTTCACAGACTTGAGTAAAAGGCTCAGATATTAAAACAAATAGTTTGAGTCTAATACAGGCCACAATATATGGAATTTCAACTGCCATATAGCAAGGACAAGGGCACAGCAAAGATGCGCCTATCTACACGCCTCTCCCCGGCTACTGAAATTATCATGTTCTTATAGAAAAGCTGTGTTCGGTATATCTAAAGAAATAAACAATAAGCTTTAAATGTCAGCAGATACGATAAACTATACAAAGCATCCTAGTAAATTTGAAAAGAGACCAAAAAGAACATTTAGTAATAAAAATTAATTAATAGCTGGTTTAAAGGCAGATTGGATATAGTTAAGGGGAGAATTTGTCAAAAGAAACTATCCAAAACACAAAAGATGAAAAATAATGAAAATTATAGAAAAGTTGTTAAGAAATACAGAAGATAAGGTGGTAGATGAAAAAATTAACATATTTCATAAGAACTCATAAGGAAAGAACAGAGAGGATAAAATACAGGTAATATTTGAAAAGATGAAAATTTTGAAGAAGTGACTGAAAAGCATCAATCCATAGATGCAAGATTAAAAAAAAAAAACTTAAGATAAAGAAATCCATACTTACAGTGAGCACCAAAGACAAAGAAAACAATGAAAGCAGATAGATTTTAGGAAATAAAGATTTCCACCTGAGAAGCAACAGATAAAAGATTGCTAACTTCCCAATCACAACGATGGAAGCCAGAAGACATGGGAATGTGATTTTAATTATGCTGGAGGAAGATTCTGCCAAACAAGAATTCTGTATTCATCAAAAAGATCTTAGAAGAATGAAAAAGAAGTAAAGCATCAGGCAGTAAATCACCAGCAGAATCTGGCACAAGATGCAAGAAAAAAGGTGTGGAAAGGGGTAAACATGTTAGTCAGTCTTGGTGACCACATTAGATAACACTGACAATGACTTATATGACTTAAAAGACAATAAAATTCAAATGGATAGTAGCAATAACATGTAAGTCAGAAAGGAGATAAATACGGTTAAAGTGATCTAAAGCACAAGTGTTATTCAAAAGGATGGAAAAAGTTTTATACTCTAAGCTATAGTAGATTAAGGTTGATACTTACTGAATCAATCTGAAAGAGTAAAACTGTTGTAACTTCTAAACTAGTAAAGAGGAAAAATTATACAAAATAGGATGTTTAAAAGAAGCTAAGAATGAAAAAGATAAACACAAGCTAGAAAGGACAAAGATCAAACAACAGAACGCTCCACTGCTTTGAAAATGAATTAACTACTACTGTATGTGAAAAAAAATGGATTCATCACACAAATATGTAACTGAGAGGAAAAAGACAAAAATCACACAAAATAACACTTTGTTTATAAAACATTTTAAAACAGGCTATATAGGAAAACTTAAATGTGTGGTAAAGCTAAGCATAGCATGGAAGTTATTACCAAAGTCAGGGAAGAGATCAAAAATTTAGGGGCTCCTGGGGCATGGACGTTCTAGTTCTGGACTATAGCAACATGGATGAAACTTTACAATGATCCACTAAACTGCATGCCTTTTAAATTGTGTCCATTACATCTGAAATGCTTAAAGTTAGCCAAGTAGTGCAATTGCACTGCCCCCTAATCTAACCAGAACCTTCAACTGTGTCTTCTTCTTTCCCCCTACAGACCTTTATCCATGGGCTCGTCCTTCTAGGCAGCTTCCTGATGTATTTTTTCGTGTCCCTGCTGTACAATGCCATCTGTGTCACCTGCAACAGTCCCACCAACCCTTACTGGGTGATGGAAAACCAGCTCTCAGACCCCATCTTCTACCTCGTCTGCTTTCTCACACCAGTCACGGCTCTTCTCCCAAGGTGAACACTGTGGCTCATTCCCTTCTAGAACTACTCGTCTCCCCGTGATAAGCAATTTTCATAACCTAACAGTCATGATTTGACTCTTGATAGGTTCCTTAAGGCAGTCTGGCCAGAGATAGGGCGCTAGGACAGAAAAAACAGTGAGTAGGGAGAAAGGAGCATGGATCAGGTCGCATGGTCTCCATTGCAAGATCTATAAAATGGCTGTAACAATTCACACCTTTCTGACTTATTTTGCTGTGTGACAAGGGAGCCTTTTGAAAACTTCTATGGTCCTTTATTTGTCAGCTAGGGAGTCTCTTGTCAAATGTCCACAAGGACAGGCAAGCGACCACAACAAGCAGGTGAAGCACAGACACTGGTAGAAAGAACTGCTTAGAGTCTTGCTACCGTTGCCGCAAGGAAAGCACAAATTAAGCATTCCAGAGCGTCAGAATTTTCCTAGAAGTTTAAATTTTACATGAAGTCTTTGGCTTTTAATATTATTTAAATTTGTTTGAAACATGTAATAATCAAAACGCTTGTTAGCTAAATAAATCATCAGTGCCCACAGACTGCTTCTGACACTTCCAACCTAAAGCCTTTCTTCTCACCTTTTCCAGAGGAATACCAAGAGCAACAACAATGTCCTGTCTTTCCGTGGACCTTGCCCTTGACACTTTCCTGTACACCCTCGCATACTGCCTTTTCCCATCGGCTAAGAATTAGGCAGAACTCTGGTTCTCCCTCTTCCTGAGACAGTTGAAGTTCCCAGAAGAACTAAGATGTGTCCACAGCTCTGCACAAATCACACTGAAAGCACACATCACACTGTTCCTTTCTCCAGCTGACACTCTAATTAGAAAATTTGGTGACTTCAATGGACAGTGATGAACTCATAGACAAGGGTCAGTTTTTCTCCATTCTCAGGGTCTTGTCACTCTGAACATTAAGACCCAGCCATTTATCATTATCTTTCTAAGGTATAAGCAATGGACAATCCCAACACTGGGCAGAACTTTTTCTTCTCAAAATGAGGCAGAAAACTACCAACAACCTTGCTCTCTTTGCTAAGTTTTGCCACTTGCTTAACCTATGTTGGTCTCCATTTCCTCTAAACCACCTCACAACTTGGCCTCAGATGCAGAGTTGGAATCTAAAAGCACCAAGATGGGGGATAGCATTATACCCAGCGAACGCCAATAACAGTCACTGAGTCCTAAGTATTTCCTGCGTGCACAACCTCCTTGCTTGGTTCTGACAGGTCACTGCCGCTTCGTCTCCCTACTCCTTGCTTGAGAAATTTTGGGTTCCACACTCCCAGGCTTCTTGCACCCCACCCCCGTGACCCTAGGCCCTCTCGCCTCCTTCCCTTCTCTCACACCCACCTTTCTATTTGTAACGTTTTGCCTCTCACCAAATCTCTTCAGCCTTTGACACTGTGGTAAGCATGACCATTTCCAGAAGTTCTGTGACTTCCCCTACTTCCCCAGGCTGAAGCAGTCTCTCCCTCATATAGTCCATCACCTGAGTACATCTTCACAAGCTTTGTCCCCACTGACCATAAAGTATCTCTTCATCTCTCTCTAACCTCCAGCTCCTAGACAGAAGGGATCCCCCTCTCTATGGGAGGATCGCCTAGCACCCTTCCTGTCAGATAGCCTGCCCTCAGCTGAAGAAATAGCAGATACCGAAAAAAAGATGAATTAAATAAGAACTCTGTAATCCAAAATATTACTTGGCTATAAGTCTGCCCATAAGACATGTGATAGTGACTGATATCAACAGAGAGACGTGAGAGTGTAATCTGGGAATATATTAAGCCTCAGGGGACGGATTTGCCACCCTACTCGCTCATCAGTGCTTTCTAGGAGGAAAGACCCTGAGAGGAGCCATGGGGATCATGCGCTGGTTGGGAAAAGGTATCAAATATGTACAGTAAACATTTTTGTCCCCCACTTTTGAGGTAAAACACAACTGGCTAAGGCCTGAGCTCTTTTATTCTGATTCTTATTTGGAGTGAGCAGTTTGTAAGCCCCATATACCCTGTCTGCGCCTTACTGGAAAACACTGGGAGCCGGAGTCTACAAGGCTGAAGTAGCTGTTTAATGAAGATCCTTGAAAAGTACACAGACTGTTGACATGTATACTGAAAGTCAGGCACTCCACCTGACAGCTTGTTGAACAGATGAGGGACAAGTTATGGAAAAGTGAGCAGATATTTACTTGGTACTTACGATAATGCACAGGTTAAATGTTTGCTTATTCTGCATCATCATAATAAAAGTTAAATTTCCATTCAATTCTTTTTACTAAGAAAAGCAAAGACGTTCCCTCTCACAGTGAAAGGATTATTTTAACAGTTATAAGGACTACTAACTTGGGACAATTCCTATTTGTTTATAGAGCTCCATCTCTATAAACAAATATCTGTATCTCTACATGATAGAATGTTTGGTATAAAAAACTGTATTTGTTCACTTAAAGTTGTAAGCTCCATTTATCATAAGGCAGATTAATCATACGCACCAAGCTTGTGATAATTAGTCCTCTAACCATGACTGCACAAATCATGGTCCTGTGTGCTTGTTTCGGCAGCACATATACAAATCATGGTCTTAATTCAACTAGTATAAAGGAACAGTACAAATTCCCTTGAGTTAGGAACATAGATTTTTACAGATAAAAGCAAATAACATACTAACCTTAAAACCCGGGCTGGGGATTTAGCTCAGTGGTTAGAGTGCTTGCCTAGCAAGCCCAAGGCCCTGAGTTCCATCCCTGGCACCAAAAAAAAAAAAAAAAAACCAAAACAAAACAAAAACAAACAAACAAACAAACAAAAAAAACCCAATACAGCCTCACAATTAGCTAAAATAGAAGGCACCAGCCTGGGCCCTATGCCTTAGGTTTTTGGAGTTTTGGTTTTTCTCTGGGTTTTTTTTGGGGGTAGGGTGGGGTGGGGTTCCACTTCTCTGCTCTTTCCTTTGCTACCTTATATGCTTGATACGGTATTTATTAAACCTTGATCCATTCTCTTGTCTTCTAACTTTATATTCAGTTGACAAACATAGCAATCACTATTATGGATTTTAAAATCATTTGTCCCACAGATGAATCTTCACTACAAATTCCCAGCCCAGACCTCTCTTCTGAATTCGACACACCTTGCTAGCTCCCTGTTCATCCCTTCCACTAGGCATGTAAAGTCTGAGGAAACTGGGAAGTACCTGTGATTTAACTTGTGATTCCTTCTTCCCTCTCCACAACATCCTAAAAACCTGGTCCTCATCCACCTTCCCTTTCAGCAAATGCTACCCACTGAAGACCAAAGCAGACATACGGAAGTTGTCCTGGGCATCTTCTGAGGCCTCATACCCATCTCTTGCATAGCACCAAGTCCTGAAAATTTTACCTACTAAAAACTTCTCAGATCTACCTGCTGTTTCCTTTTCTATAGTCACCCTCAATAGGTTATGTCCTTTTCACCCTGAATTAATTCAGTATTCTCCTATTGGATCTTTTATTATGATCCATTATCATTGCATCAAAGTGTGGTCATGCCACCTACTTGCAACCCCCAATGGCTTCCCCAGGCTTTTACAATAAAATGCAAAAAGCAAAACATGGCCCCCATTACCTGCCTGCTCTGCTCCTACCAACCCCACCTGGGTCCTATCTCCCCTCCCTCCACACCACAGCCATGTGTCTGGGTTTTGATTGCTGTCTACATCTTGCACAAACCTCCATCTTCAGCTTGCATGCTTCCTCCTCAAGGAAGTTCTCCAGACAAGACGTTTGACACTGTCTGGACTCTTCTACTTGTAACTATACTCATGTACTACGTGAGGGCAAGAACTGTGTCCTGTTCGAAACTTAATCCTGCGGCACAGAGCCCAGTGTGGGAACTTGACGAGTATTTGTTGGATAAATCGATGGAAGAGAAAAGAAAAAGTGGGTAGCTTGAGGGTAAGCTTTAGTATCCAGGCAAGAAAGTCAACCCTCCTGAGGCGCGTCTTTGGCCCCTCTGAACTTACTGGTGGGTTAAGAATGATGAAGTTTATCTGACTTTGTGGGACCCGCTGCCTACTGTGGGGTAACCATGAATCACGGAAGCTTTTCTACTTAGAAGGCTTTAAAAATTTTTTAAAAATTTTTTTAAAGATGATCTTTGAAAAGATCTCTGATGTCCCTCTGGGATAGATTACTTTTTAGACGCCTGGATAGGGCAGGTGACTGGCTTTCGTCACAAGGTAATGGATGCTTCCCATATGCCACATAGCTGCAGTCCCCTTATCACACTTTTCTCTGACTAAACTTACAGAAGGGGTAAGAGTGTAGACAGGGATAGAGACTCTCAATGTCAGGCTCTACCACAGGCTACGAGCCTCTTGGAAGGAGGAAAGGAGCCCTGGTTCAGTCTACAGAAAGAGCTCTCATTTCTCAGGAGACCTTAGCAATCTCACCTCATCACTTCAGCATTTAGTTTCTTTATCTGGAAAATAGTGATAATAAATGGTGCCCTCAACTCAGCATGGTGTGTGGTTTCTAGGGAAAAAACTATTTTAAAACTACTTAAATTATTAAATTCCACGAAGGGTTAAAATCGCAAAGCAATTCAAATTGCCAAAATCAGAGCAGATCCAAAATAGAACGGAGTACCTTGTGCCTAGCATAGGACCAGCAGGCGTCTGCATCCAGGGTGTTCAGCTCTGACCGTAGCTCTGCCACGCCGTGGCTCTGGACACGTCTCCACATCTCCCAAAACCTTCAGTTTCTGCATCTGTACATAGAGAGGGATGTATAGTTATGTACTGCTTAACAACAGGGCTATATTGTAAGAAATGTATTGTTATTCACTTTCATCATAGCGCAAATACCATAGAAACTTAGCTAGCTATGTCCCTGGGTGATATAATCTTACCGTACCAAGCACATGACAATACAAAGGGCCTATAGTAGTCCCGATGTTCACTAGACATTAGCTATTTTGTCATTGTTATGCTCCACAACACCACAGGCCCCAGGCTTAATTCATTAGCTATCACTCAGGAGTGAATAGATCAGATCTTGCCCTAGGTGGAGAATTCAATTCTAAGGCCCCTTTTAATGCTGAAATTCAAGAAGTCAACCAAAAAAAAAAAAAAAAAAAAGCCAGAAAATATCTTTATCTTTATCCTTTTATTTTCCATCAGGTACTTTTTCCTGTCTGTACAAGGGACTTATGGGAAGTCTCTGATCTCCAAAGCTGAGAAAATTGACAAACTGCCCGTGGATAAGCGAAACCTGGAAATCCAGAGCTGGAGAAGCAAGCAGGGGCCTGCCCCCATCGCTGAAGTAGCTCCGCCCACCCACCATCCGGCACCACCTGTCTCACAGCAGAACTTCAGAACCAGCACCCCAAAGAGCTCCAGCCCCCCCAAGCGGAAACACATGGAGGACTGGATGCTCCACGGACAGAAAGGCAGCAAACAGTGTATGAGGGAGGACTCGTGCTCCGGGGGCCCCGCAGCTAAACTCTCATCCGGGCGGCACCTCCTGCAGCCTCACAGGACACTGCTTCCTGACACCTCCTCAAAGGGTCAGAACGAGGTATCCCGGCACTTGAACAGGGGCAGCCATCGCCGATCCCAGAGTTCACTGACCATATGAGGGCACCGCAGCAATCTGCACAAACTCAGAAAAGGCCATTCAATCACTGACCCAGATAACCGAGGACCCTCCCTCTCCACAAGGGAAAGCATCTGCCAGTCTTATTCTTTTCTCTCTGTCAGACTTGATTTCCTGAAAGAAGTACTGGCTCCAAGGAGTTTGGGAAAAAAAAAAAAAAAAAAAAAAAAAGACTGAAAAACCAGTTGACCTCCAGTTTTTCTTTTGCTGCCAGGCAGCACATCATGCAAACAGAGTTGCAAACAGAGTTTTTATAATGAGACTATGTTTCTGCTGCGTTGAGTTTTTAACTTTTTTTGCCCAAATACATTCTCATAGCTGTCTAGAGAACTAAAGCCTGCAACACAATGGAACTGGCTGTAAGAGTCCCGGAAGTGTATCAACGCAGGCAGTATCTTGGGAAGTTACTGGGCTTGTCAAACCCTCACTTCACCCTCAGTACCAGGAGCTCAAGTTTCCAAAGACAGCTGTACACAAGGGCTTTATCCCAAGAGGACTGCAATGATGGCTAGTTAGTGTCAACATCCCTCCCATCTCAGAGAATAGGGTCTGCTTTTTGTCTCTAAGCCAAAGAAAAGCCACATCTGTATATGAAAACGAGATTCGAATTCAGTGCCACAGACACTTTTGAGGGTTGTAAGGTTATAGGTAGTATAAGAGGCAGGAAGGATGCACGTGCCAAAGGAATAGGTACACCTGCGATATCCGTTGTACCTGATGGACCAAGCGAGGGTCTCATCATAGAAGGAATCATCCAAGAGGATAGAAGCACTCTGTCCTTAAAGCTATTTATTTATTTTAAAATAAAATCACTCATCCTCATTCAGCTCACAGAACAAGAAAACTCAAAGTTCAAGAGATATGAGAACATACACGTGCACAATAGACCCATATGATAGAGCAACTCTGAGCCCATACAATGACCTCTGAAGGGGTAGGGCTAGTGTTAAACCTCACACTCATTTAGCTCATCCTAAAATATAGCATCGTCCCCTGCATGACACTGGCCCATGCTTCAGTTAAATTAAAGAGAAGCATAGAAAGTCCTATTTCATAAGGGAAAAAAAGGATTACATATTCTTCAAATCCCTATCTTGCCAAAAATGTACAAGAGCTCAAAACGGTGTCTGAATAAAAGGATGACAGAACATAAAATTCTAACGAGCTGTCAAAAGAAAGTAGGTCTCCTGTGGGCAGCAATAACCTATTCATAATCTTTGTAAGATAAGTCAGGGAGTTAGTGAGCCCTCCCATCCTTAGATTAGTGCCTATAGTTTAGGCAGGAAGTGTGACAAATACTTGAGCCTATGAGTCATAGCCACCAGCCGTGAGTCGGCCTAGCCTTTGAGTAAAGATACCTCAGTAAAGATGCCCAAACTAAGCTCAACAATCAAGGTGGCCAGTGGCAGACTGTGCTGGCCATCTGACCCTCCGTGGAAAATCTGGACCGAGGAGCCATCTGGAACATCACTCTAACGTTCATACGCTGTATCTCCCTCCTGCCTCTGCCATATCACGATACCATCACCAACTAGCAGTGGGTACTTTGTGTGTCCCACATGAAGACTGATACAGGTGCACGGAAACATCCCAGGAAAAGCAGTAATCATCTTAATTGTTCCAAGTGAGAAAATCAGTCAAAACTTGGGCCTCAGGGTCCCTCCTTTCTCTATAGAATTCCTGCCTCCTGCTAATAGAGCCAGGTAGGATGCGCTAGAGAAGAACAGAACAGTGACCTCAGGAGGTCTCTGTTTGTCTCCTGTGTTCTTTGGGATCCAGGAACCTGGAAGCAGGATGCCACACTGGCACATTAGGTTAGGATTGTCCTACCTCCCAAGTTTGGTATATGGGTCAAGTCCAAATTCCATGAAATCCACTGGTGAAACTCTCGGAATGCAATAACAGTCTGTAATAACACGAGGTATTTCTGCTTCAGAACTAAGGGGAAAAGAGATGATGGGGCAGTTTTAAAGTGTCTCTGGCTCCACCTAAATGCCAAAACAGAACCCATGTTCCGATGCTGCTCATTTTCTTGCATGACCAGCCATCCCAGCTTGCCTAGGACCTTTCCATTTTTACAAAGTTCTGCATCCTGGGAAACTGGGCTACCTGGTCACCTGCTCTTGCCACTCTTTAAAACAAACCAACTGTGACCATCCACTGTGCCTTCTTAGAGGAAAAAGTTGTAACAACTGTTCCTCTATAACATAATGCTAATGATTGTACTTAGTACATTTTTATATGTGTGTGATCTTCTACTGGCTGGACATTTTTAGAAGAAAAAAATAAACATGGTTTCCATAGTTGCCTGCCAACCTGAAGTTATTATTACTCTTTCTTTATATCATTATCACTAGTTCTGAGTACTCTCTCATCTATCTACTCATCCATTCACCCTCCTTTGTATTCATTTGCTTATCCATCCATCCATCCATTTATCCAATAAAGTTTGGTTAAACCCCTGATACATACCTGGCACTCTAACAGGGCCTACAGAGGTTCCTAATTTTCCCAAAGCATACAGCAGTGGTGGCAAACCTATGGCATGCATGTTACTGTGTTTTCCTTGTAAGACAAAAGATGTTACTGGACGAATTTTTTTTTTTTCTAAACTAAAACCTCAGTATTCGGGTCTAATTCCACTGGCAGCCCTTTGCGATAAATAAGTGGGTTTTACGGCTTGCAGTTTGGGTACTCATCTCTAAAAGTTCACCATCGCTCTTCTAGAAGCTATTTGGGAAGGCTGGTAACGGAGTAGAAGCAGCCCCAGGTGTATCCACGGCCTGGGATTGACCCTTTCTGTGGGAATCTGAGTCACCATCTCACACAGACGCATGCACAGAGTGGAAAGTTCAGGAAACTTGTACCCTACCTGTTCCCAGTGCATATGACATATGACAGCACTCAACACTGCTGTACTGCTGATGCTGAAGAAAATTATTTCCGAGGCGGGTATTATGGGAACTAAGTGAGGGCGGGGCAGCCACGCATTCGGGGAAGATAATGAACCCGCACTAAGCCTTTTGAGGCACAAGAGTGCTATATTAGACTTTCACCGCTGGGACGGAATACCTGACACGCATAACTTAGAGGAACACGGTTGTGGCTTAGCATGTCAGGTTTTAGTCCACAGTTAGCTGGCTCTAAGGCAGGAACATCATGACAGAAGGGCACTTCACAGCAACCAAGAAGCAGACAAGGACGGAGCCAAAGAGGGAAGACTAAGAGACTAGATACAGTTCCAAAGGTCATGGTGGCCCCATGACCCACCCAGACATCCAGAAATGTGCCTCAGTAATCTCCTAGGGATGGCTCAAGCCAATCAAGTTAATACTCACGATTACCCACTACAGTTGCCTTTTTCAAATCAGTAGATACTAAGGAGCTGCAAATACCTAATTAGAGACCAGGAGAGCCACTATTTCCAACTGCCAGGAGGGAAGCCAGAGGTAGGACACACCTTTCCGTCACACAGGCCCTGAGGGATGCTGATGAGCGGGTCAAACAGAGCTCTTCTCTCTTTACACTTCATCAACACTTCCTCCTACTCCCATAGTTGTTTGCTATGTAAATAAAACATGAGGCCAAGTCTCTAGTGCCCCTCTCAAGCAAGTCACTGCCTTAAAGCCCCTCCTCTGCTGCTATTTAGATGCCACTGCCTCTCCCCTGACTCAGTCCTCTGTAAGCCAGGCCTGCTTTTCAGGGCCCTGAAGAAAGATCTGCGCAGGCACCAGGGATTGAGACCAGCAGGGACATAGCAGGATCCCTGGCACTGGCCCTCAGACCCAAACAACAAAGGGGGACTGGCCAACAGGATACTTGACTCAAGTTTGAGGAAAACTTTTTTCTAAAGGGTCAAGAGCCCTTCCTACTCCAGGTAACCTACAACCTCATCTGTTCCCACAGGATGAAGTCAAAGATACTCTCACATGTAAAATTTCACTATTTTGCACAGATGATGAGACTCAAGCGAGAGAGAGAGAGAGATGTACCCAGAGTCACCCAGCAATGTGGAGGCAAAGCTAGGACTGGAACTGGGGTCTCCAGACATCCTTCAACAAGAGCTCTCCTCATCAACCATCTCACCGGCCAGAGATGAACTGGCAATCCTGTCCATGGCTATTTGGATATTTGGAAATGAAAAGATTAAACCTGAAAGACAAACGATAATATCAGGCCACATGGTGGGTGAGCCAGAGTGCATCTGCCTCACTATAGTTCCTTCCAGAACTCCTCATATCACCCTGTTTGCAGAATGCCAGCCTGGGGCTGAAGGGTGGGCTCGACCACTAAAAAGGCACGCTCAGAGGTCTCTCCTCCACCTTGCAGAGGCAGAGATGAATTCTGAAGCCCCACCAACTTCTGCTGCTGAGCCCACCACGCTACTGCTAAAATGTCCCACTCTTCAAAGACCTCACTTTGATCCCCAGCACCTGAAAAAAGGCCCACTCTTTCACACACACACACATACACGTGCACGTGCGCACACACAAATATTCATAAGCATTTATCCGTTTACTGGACGACAGAGACAAGTGTGTAAGGAGAAGCATGTGTTTGCTTTCCCATTTATAACCAACCGGCAGGGAATTACAAGAGCCCTGGGCAACGTAACATTTGCTAGGCCTCTAGCCAAACCCTTTTCCTTTTAAAGAGCAAGGAACAGAAACCCATAAAAAGGATACAGCTTGGCGGAAGTTGAGAGTTAACTCTGTTTTTCACAATCATTCCATAAGCCTACCCCCTGGTGGCTGGGGAAAGTGATTTAAAAGATCTGTGCCATGTTGAAAATGGAACTTTGGGGTACAGTTTGATAGATGCCTCTACCAAATGAGCCCATTGCACCTTCCCAAGTAGGATCTTCCATCATCCTCCCAGCCCCATCATCCATCAATTGGCTTAAAAACAATCAGAGGACATCACTCAAGCCATGGTCTTAAGGACCATCATGACCTAAAATGAGATTCCATGATTGGTATCTCATCTATTTCTTTATCCCAAAGCTACCAGGCTCACAGGTCAGGTTGGTAGGTCATAATGGGGAAATGGACACCGTTAGCTAGACAGAAGCTAGTCCCCTGGGAGGGACTGCCTGCACAGGAGGCTGCTCCCGACACAACAGCACACACAGGGACTACCATCTCTTCTTACTCCCTCAAAGGCTAATGTGCTTTTCCACTTGGTTTCCTTACATCTGGGCACACTGAGGTTTGATACCTTCCCCAAAGTCAACAGGCAAGTATGTGGCCGAGAATCAAGACTGAACTTCAAGTTGCCCAACTTCTGAAATGTCAACAACTACTCCCCTTCCATGATATAGTTTAAAAAAAAAAAAAAAAACACTAAACTATTTACAGTCAGGAGAAACAGCACTCAGTATGGGCTCTTGGATGTGTACATGTCTTATATTGAAACTTTTCTTCCTCTATGAAATAAGCAAGTTCACCTGGAGGACTTTCAAAAGCTCCAACTTTTCCTTAGTTTATGATTCCCATCCATGCGAACACTTACTTCACTCTTAAATGCTCCTGAAACTTAAGAAAGCATTGCTTTTTAGAGGATGTGTTAAAAGCCAGAGCAATTCATCCCTTGGGAAAGTTAATTAAAAGCACTAGTAAGTCAAGTGAAAATCTACTGACTGTCTAAGAATTAGCAAATCACGAATATAGATGAGGGTACTTGGAGGGTAATCAGGTGATAGGAAACAAATCTGAAGGATACTAAGATAACTCCCCAAGTAAATAAGCAAAAAGTCACCTGCTGTATTTATGCCCCCCAACTCCCTAATCAGGTGTCCACTGAGCCCCATCGCCTGACTTTGACCTCAGAAGCCACCTTCACAGGAACTCTAACGGCTTGCCACTCTGGAAAGGACACGCTATACTCTCCAGCCTCTCTGCCTTTGCTCAAGCCACACCCTCTACCTAGAGTGCCCGCTCAAAGCCCACATCTCAAATGCTGATGTCCACACATCCATAAAGCTATCTTGGTCATTGAACTTCCAAAGCTTTTGCACAGCGTGGGTGGGACTCGGTAGACTCGCTGCTTGTTACATACATCTATGTTTGTTTCTTCGTCCATTGCTCCTGCTAGAATGACACAGCCTGAAGTCACAGGCCGTAATATATGATTCAACTTTAGACCTTCCCAAGACTAGCCCCAGACCTTGGCCAATAAGAGTAGCGACAGCTCGTGAGAATGTTCTCTCATCTAACCGAACCACATGTCCGGGAGGAATCGTGGGAGAGACGTTTCCCCTGTTGCTTCTCCCATCAGGAGGTCTCTGTCTCAGTGTCCCTTTTTTCTCTTCCTCATAGTCGAAGACCAGATGATGAGCCAGAGGTCAGAGTTTCAGGAAAATCAGTAGTCACATTCTGGGTTCTCTTTCCTCCTCCCTCGCAATATCCGTCCCCGGGGAGCAGGATCGTGGCAGAGTAGAGGCAAGAGCACTCTTGAGCCACTCTGGGATCTTCGTCCTAGCCAGCAGGTATGCGGAATACATGAGGAGATGGAGGAATCACTGGAAGTTGCTAGACTACAACCAGAGCCAACCAATAACAGGTGAAAGCCAGAATATTGGTATTTAGAAAAAATACCTTAAAAAAATAGAAATAACACACCTCTAATGACCCGTATGTCAACTCAGTGGAGGAAGGGCACTTCACCCTCTGCAGGGCTGAAAGTGAAAAATCTAAGTATACACTTAAGGATGCAAACTCTGCATGAGTACACATTGAATTGTTTCTCGATATGAGAAACCATAAATGTAAATAAGGACAAAGAGGTATAACAGATTTAAAAGGAAGATAATATTCAAAAGAGAGGAGAATTAGAAAGGGAGAAGGGGGAAAAGTAGGAAGGGAAAAGGGAAAGAAAGGGGAAAGGGAAAAAATGGAAAAATATAAATAAACTGGCTGTAAATAGGGAAGGAGGGAACAGAAGGGAGGGGTGGGAAAGAGGGGGGAAACCAATATACATCATGAACAGGTACAAAATAACCATGATGAATGTGATCATTATCTATACAACGTACCAATACAAGTTCTTGGTAAAAAAAAAAAAAATTAAAAAAAAACCAGACAAATGAATTGAATAGACATTTTTCAGAAGTATAATTGGCCAACTGGTATATGAAAAAAATGTTCGGAACCTTTGGCCACTAGGGAAATGCAAATCAAAACTACACTAAGATTCTATCCCACCCTAGTAAGAAAGACTTTCACCAAGAATGCTGCTAATAATAATAATAATAACAATAATAACAATAAAAAATGCTGAAGAGAATGTGGAGAAAAAGAAATACTTCTCCACTGTTGCTGAGAATGTAAATAGTACAACCACTCTGGAAATCAGTATGGAAGTTCTTCATAAAACTAAGTAAAGAAATACTATTTGATTCAGCTATACCACTCCTTGGCATACTGCTGGAAGAATATTGTAATACTATAGTGGTATCTGGATACTCATGTGTACTGTAACATAATTTGTAATAGCTAAGCCATGGAAGCAGCCTAGATGCCCATCAACAGATGAATAAAAAAAAAGGTGGCATGGAAATAAATATAAAGTATATAATTCAGCCATAAAGGAGAACAAAATCATTGTCATTTGCAGAAAAAAATGTATGGAAATGGAAGCCACCATGTTATGTAAAATAAGCCAGACTCAGAAAGTTAAATATTACATTTCCTTTTATACAAAAAAACCTTTATAAAAAAATAGGAGGCATAAGAGAAAAGTAAAAGGTGGATTATTAGGGATAAAAGGAAGAGAGGCGGGAAGAAGAGGGTAATGGGGGTACAAATAATCAAATTATGTTACACATATGTATCAATATACCAAAACAAAATCCATTGTTCTGTATTACTAGTATGTACTAATATTTTTAAAACCTCCCCCTCCCTCCCCGACCCTCCCCTTCCACCCCCTCGTCTGCTCTTCTCTCCCCCTACCCCCATCATGAACTCTCAGAATCCCTCCCTCCTTTGTTAAAATACCAAGCACTCCAAACTTAAAGGAGAAGTTTATTTTGGCCCACAGTTTCAATCTGCGGCGAGCTGGCTCCAGGGTAGAGAGGGGCATAGCGCAGGAAAAGCTGCTCACCCCTCGGCAGCCAGACAGCAGGGAGAGAAAGGAGGAGTGGGCAGAACACACCTTTCCAGGTCACGCCCCCTTGACCCACCTCCAACCAGGCCCCACCTCCTAACAGCACGTGCAGTTACCGGTCTCATCAGAGGATGGATCCACTCGTCTGCATAGCATCTCCATGATCCGGTCATCTTCCAAACACGTGAGACTTTTGGAGATGTTTTAGATCTAAACCACAGTCCTCGCTCAAGTCTCTCCCCGTCTCTTGAATTTTTCTCCCTCTCAAATTTCTGCCCCCCTCTCTAATCTCTAACCCCTTTTCAAAATCTTTCCCCTTCTCCTCTCAAAACCTAGCCCCACTCTCATAAAATCTCTTCTTTCTTAGTCTCCACACTCAAAATCTTTCCCCTTTCAAAGCCTCCCCCCTTTCCATATCTCCCCCAGAATTTCCCCTTTCTCTCAAAATCCCCCCCACATCTCTCCCCTCCCTCAGTTTCCCCTCTAGTCCTCTCTTCCCCTCTCTCTCCTCTTTCTCATGAGGTCAGCCCACACAGCAGAGCTGAGACTCACACCACAGGAGACGACAGCCTCACTTTTGCTCCCTCGTCTATCTTCTACTTGGGGTCACTGGGCTCAGCTGTAAATAATGTAATTTTGTTTCCATTCTCTTAATGCTCCTTGTAACACAAGTCTGGGGACAGCAAACAGAGTCTTAGAAAATATTAAGGCTCTTATCCAAGAACACACGCTTAATAAGAGGCAGAAGCAGAAGAGACTAGCCAAACCCAGGCCAGACTCCCAATCCACCATAATGCGCAAGCAGGACAGCCAGGTCTTTGGAAAGCACCATCCCTGCCTCCCAAGCTCGCCGGGCTCTCAGTCTGTACTGCGGCTGCTGAAATCTTCCAGGCCATTTCCCTCCCCACTCTCCACAGGCATACACTCCAAACACCGACATGCAGACTAGGAAAACAGCCGGCACCCTGGAAGTCATGTTGTCGTCGGCCCAGTTCTAATGAGAGCTCCAACAGCCTGAGCCATGCCCAGCAGACAAACCAAACCAGAGGCATATTTATCTTCGCCCCAGCTGGCTCCCACCATGGGCTTGCTCACCCACACCTAGGTCCATGGAGGCCCTGCCTGAGCCCGTGATGCAGGGAGAATGTGCCCAGCCCTGACTCTCTTATTTTTAATTAGAAGTTCCCATTAAAACCTCTACAGCAATGAGGCGCACACCAGGCAGCATACTTCAGGACAATTAGCACACTCCTCAGGTGGTTAAAATAGCCCAGCTCTGGCCCAGGGCTGACATAATTGCACCAAAACACAGAGTCTACCAGGAGGCCCCCATTTTAAGTGGAAAGAAACAATTAGTCACACAATCTATTGGGCAGTTAGAGCTGTAGGAAACTATTTATTATATATAATTTAAAAGTTTGCTGGGGGCTGAGCTACATGGAAATCATTGCTTGCCTATGGCTCAAAACGTCTATAAGTAAATTTCTGTCCCTGCCTCCCCTGTGCTGATACACTCTGTGTGTGTGTGTGTGTGTGTGTGTGTGTGTGTGTGTGGGTGTGCACATGTACATGTGCAGACACCAACTATGTGAGGCAGACATTGTAATTACGTGTCTGAGTCACTGGAGGGACGAGCATTTCATTCCTAGAATATGGGAAATAATTAGTGGGACAAAGAGGTTCTGGAAACCTCATCCACTTCCCCGCTACTTTCTGAATCCCCAAGCCACTAATTAAAACCTGCCGGTAAGACAGCTCCTGACCAAGTGATCCTGGTGATCCTGACAAGTAAATTAAAAGAGCAAATAAGAAGGCCGGAAAGACTGCTCTGAACACTGGGAGGGCTGCAGAAAGCTACCCCGAGGCTCCCTGCACTCTGCGGGAAGCCACACTCTTGGCTTCCTCATACACAAGCATTTGCTCACCCCACTCAGCTTTCCCGGCTGAGCCGCTGCTTCCTCCACAGGCCAGCGGCACCGCGGTAATTAATATTCAACTGACATTGCCGCCGCGCACTCAAAGCCTGCGCTTTCAGCCTCTTCAAATCCAATTCGGGACAAAGTAATCTCTGCCCTTGCATTTGGGGTCGGGCGCAGCAACCGTCAGGATTGCAGATTACGGTTTATTAGCATTTATTGAACAGCAAAGGAGCCCTACATGATAGCAGTTGTCGCTGGATCTGTGATTTCTAAACTAAAATTAGCAGGCCAGTGGGATACAAATATTGGGGGAGGAAGGAGGCCCACTCAGAAAGAACTGTAATCTATGGTCTCCCATACAGGACTATATACAGATGGACTGGAAGATTTTGAGGCTTTAAAGAGAGAGACCATCTGGTTAGTACGATGCAGGCACTGTTCGATCACTCGGTTACCTTTCCTTATCTGTGGATCTAGAGAGAGTAGTAAAGTGTAAGGAGGCCCTGGCTCAGATCTGGACCAAACGAATGTCTGACCTTGAGCAAATTACTTCACGTCCCTGGAATTCAGCTCATCTTCAAACTGAGAGTTAATGAGATTGGTGGCATTCAAATCATATTCCCCAAAACGATTAGGAAGGTGCAACCAGGGCAGAGAGGGTCTGATCCCCTTCCCTACATGACGCAGGGCACCTCTCATCCAACAGCTTCATTTCCCAGGCTTCCCCCTAAGGTTTTATATGAAGAAGACTCTTCATTTCAATCTGTAAAATGCAAGATTCAAAGCCACACTCAGACCTCTAAAATTAATCCTCCGTATCTCCAGAACCAATGTAGTGAGAACTGAGAGGGTGTAAGGAATCCACCATGTCAGTACAGAAGCAGCGGTAGGAATCGATTTTGGTTGGCCGAGGAGATACGAGAGACACAAGGAAGAAGCAAGTAAGTGAGGAATCACAGAAAAGCAGAGAAAATATCCAGAAATGGTACTAAAGGCCATGGATGGGTAAGCAGAGTGCATGAAGGACTTGACATTATAAATCTGGGGGATGTGGAGGTTTTACTTAGTCACTGACATAGCTCAGCGGTAATTGATGGCATATTCTTCAGACCAGAAGACAGATCCCTTGACTCAGGTTGATAGGCCCAAATTGTAAGACCTTCCCAGGGAGGGCATCCCAGATGGCTGAACAGAGGCACCCTGTATGTGACTCTGCCACAGAGAAGAACCAGGGCGACGAAGGAAAAACTGTGCTGTGAGGAGAGTGATTGATCAAAGACCAAAATGTTAAACCTGAAGCTATGAAATCACTACAAGAAAACTTAAGAGAAACACTTCAGGACTTTGCTGTAGGCCATGGTTTTTAGACAGGACCCCTAAGGCACAGGCAACAAAGGCAAAATTAAGATTCTGCACAGCAAAGGAAATAAATAATCAACAGAGTTAAGAGACAACATTCAGAGAAAATGTTTGGAAACTATTCATCCAACAAGGAATCGACATCTAAGACAAACAAGGAACGCAACCTGAACACAAAAAATAATAATCCAATTTTTAAATGGGCTAAAAAACTGAATACACACTTCTCAAAAGAGGACACATGGATGGACATGAAGTCATGAAAATTATTCAGTCTCACTAATCATCATCAGGACCAATGCAAATCAAATCACTCTGAGATACCCTTTCACCCAGGCTGGAAAGGCTATCATTAAAAAATACAACAACTGCCCCTGAAATTGCAGAGAAAGGAGAGCTCTTGCACGGTGTTCGTGGGAGTGTTAGCACAACAATTATGGAAAACAGCATATAGATTCTTAAAAAAAAAAAACTAAAAACAGGATGACCCCATGATGTTGCAATAGCTAAAATATATAATCAACTCAGACGCCTGTCAGTGGATGGACACATAAAGAAAAAGGGATGCATGTTCACAATGAAATATTTAGCCAGAGAAAAAACAAAACCTTTCATGTGCAGAAACGTGGATGGAACTAGAGGTCATTAGGTTAAAAGAAATAGGCCAGACACTAAAAGACAACTATCACGTGTTCTCACTCATTTTTAGAAACTAGTAAGTCCATCTAGTAAAACACAGGGATGGACTAGTAGTTACTAAAAACTGGCAAAACAAACATGAGGAGGAGGAGGAAGAAAGTTCAATAAGGGGCACAAAACACAAAGAAGGGAAATTGTTTTCTATAGCACAGCATGTTAGCTATCGGTTAAAACAATCTATAATACATTTGCACAAGCATATGGTAAGAACCTCCGTGCTACATTGAACATGACAGATCATGCCAGCACCAGAAACATGAATCAGGTTGAACTCACTCTTTTATCATAATCCTTTCCAAAAATGTAGCAAATCCATTCATGAGGGCGCTACTCCCCTACAAGGTCTTGCATCTTAATAATCTCACAATGGCAATTCTCTTTCAAAGGAGAGAACAAAAACTAGAGTGCTCAGTAAACTCAATAAAATGAGGTTGGGAAAAATAAAAGTAACCACAGCATTTCTTGAGTGTTCACAGTGTTTTAGGCACAAGCTGATGTTCTACATGCAACTCAATCTTTTTGACATCTGTACAAAATGTCACCGTTTCTATTTTATAGGGGAAACGAAAGCTCGGGGATATTATTTACAAATGGTCACATAGCTGGTATGAGGCAAGGCTAGATTCTAAGTTGAGTTCTTCCAACGTTCATCTGTGTTCCTAGTCACCAAATTTTGGATTTTTTCAGGCTCACAATTTAGCAGGAGATATTACTTACCTACTTAGAAAGTTTCAATAGCACCTTATTGCCTACAACACTGGTTCTCAAAGCTGCAATTCTGTGCTAGCCAAATTTAACCACTCAGTATTGTCCAAAAAGTCTTATATAGTCTGCACCTCTGCGCTTTTGAAGGGGGATGAGGGGAAGGGGAGGGAACCAAGATACATCATGTACAGGTACAAAAGAACCATGTTGAATAAGATCATTGTGTATACAATGTACCAATACATGTTCTCAGCAAAAATTTATTAAAAAATAGAAAAATAAATAAATAAATGCCTATTACCCATCTTAAGAGACTAGCCAAAGACACTCCTCTGAAGCTTTCTGTGACCAATGCAGCCCTCTACAGTCTCTGGAAAGATTTTCTATCCCCTGGGCCTTAAAAATCCTTACATCGGGCTGGGGATTTAGCTCAGTGGTTAGAGTGTTTGCCTAGCAAGTACAAGGCCCTGAGTTCGATCCCTGGCTCAAAAAAAAAAAAAAAAAAATCCTTACATCATTCATTCTGTCTTGACAATATGACACCTCACGAGCTGCCATTTTATATGCTATCCTGGTCAAGATTCCAGCAAGAAGCACATTTCTGTTAGCAAGATTTGAAAAGCATCTAATAGAGATTGTTTACAAAGGTGTGGGAAGGCTAGGGAAGCTGCAGCCACTCATATGAAACCCACCTGGCAATACAGGATCCTTTCACCGCTCCTAGGCCTAAAAGAGATGAAAGAGAGCACCTGGTATAGAAAAAACCCCAAGAGGAACACCTTACAAGAGCTGAGACACTTGGTTAGGAAATGAGCCCCGTAGAATAGGAGACAGCTAATAATATCTTAGCTTGCCCTCTTTCCTCCCCATCCCAACCAATGCTCCTCACCGGCAGAACTCAACTAGATGCTAAAGGACAAGAGCGCCCGCTGCCATACGCCAGTGGTTCTCAGACTCTAAGAAGCAACAGGGTCACCTGAAGGGCTATTAAAACAGATTCCTGCGCATGTTGGTCTAGGGTGGGACTCAAGATCACAGGGCGTGCCGGTAAGATGCCGATTCCAGGAAACACACTGACCCACACTGTCATCGACGCCGCATAGGCCAGCTTCCTGGAGTACAGCACAGGCGGAAGGAGCAAAATGCTGATGTGGAAGAAAGGAAGAAGAAATCTACCATATACCAAATCTATGCCCTTGGACCAGGGGTCAGCAAGATTACCTGTAAATGGTCACAGGCACAAACTTTTAGGCTGTCCAGGCCTTACTGCCTGTTACTAGCAAAGAGTCACTGACTTAAATTCTGTGTACGATTTTTCAACTTTACAGTGATGGGAAAGCTATTTCTACTCAGTCAAAAATATTCTTGGAATTCTGAATTTTGACCTTTTCCCAGGCTAGCGCTAGGCAGTCACACATTCTCTAAAGATGCTGGGCAGGGGCAGCAAACCACAGCCACGTGATTAGGAAGATAAACTGCCCACACTGTCTCTGTGCTGAGTGGCTCAGCTATGATGTTCAATAAGCTAGTGACATTAAACACTTTTTCAATGTATGGTATTTTCAGCTTACGAAAGGTTTATTGGGATATCACCCTATCATAAATAGAACATCTGTACTTAACTCTGCTATTATAGCACAAAAACAGTCACAGACAATACATAAATAAACAAGCAAGGCTGTGCTCCAATACAACCTTCTCTATAAATAAGTTCTACTGTAAACTCATTTAAGTCTTACCTATCTTTCAAAAATACCACCAGAATCATTCACTGCTTATCCACATAGGAAATCCAGGAACTTTATTCCCATCATCCCTTTGCTTCAAGGAAGAAACAGATTTGGTCTTTTCCAGTTAGGATCAGTACTTAGGCAGCGCCCAATTCAGTTGTTCAGCAAATTTTTCATGTCTACTGCACTCAGGGACTGTGCTAGTCATGAGGGAACCAGAAACGAATGATACACAGTTTTCTAGCTTTTTAGAATTCACTTGCTAATGACGTGTCAGTTAAGGTTTTCCGGTTGCAAGCAACAAACATTTAAATAACAAATAAAAAGTCACTTAAATAAGCTTAAATTTTAAAAATGTGCTGAGATAATATGGAAGTGCTAGTTAGGCTTACAGGACAAACATTGAGCCATTCCTCGGGAAGGACAACCACCCAAATAAGCTCCCCCAAGAGCGGCCAAGGCACAGTCCCACCAAATGGATTCTCTCGTGACTGTCTTGGACGAAGCCCCGGTGCAAGTACTTGTCAAACCTCCCCAGATGCTTCTTATTAACTGTGGCTGCCGGCTACAGTACGTCCCTGGTCTCTTCGACAGAGTTGTTTTGCTTTTTACCCATTTCAGTCTGGTTTTTAATATTATTGATTCCTGATAAAGTTATCGTACACTTTCTAAAATCGCTCCCGTTCCCCGCCAGCTGTAACCAGTGGAAAGCAAAGTGCTCCCTCTTTACAGCGCTTGCGTCTTTCTAAAGCATTCTCAGGTGTCTAGCGCAAGTGAGTCTCACGACCTCCCTATGAGGCAGACGGATGGGCCAGGTGTGAATCAGGCCTCAAGAGAAGAAAAAATAAGACTCAGAAAGGGAATGTACCACATTCACACGAAAGCATGGCCGAAATACGATTAGAACCCAGACCTCCACACGGAAGTCGTTCTCCAACTTCCGAGCAATTTAGGTCCCCTGGGATGCTTGTTCCATGCAGTGTCCTCGGCTTTGACCCCAGAAGTTCTGAGTCAGTAAGTCTTCAGTAGGACACAAATACCTACGTTATAACCAAGGCAACTACGGTACACGTGGGCCCAAAAGCACAGTTCAAGAAACACCACTATTGAGGAAATAATCCTCAGCCTATGACTGAATATTCTTCTGCCCCGAAGCGAGAGAGAGAATCAGCTGACCTAAGTCAAGGCCTGTATCAGTTCGGGTTCACTAGAGGAACAGACTTAATATAAAATATATATGATATCGATTAGGATTTACAATGGTAGGCTTACAGTGGCTGCCTCCTGAATCAGGTGTGGAAGAGTACAAGAGGGCTGCCTGTGCGATGGAGATCCAAAGGAACCAGCGAAAGTCGAAGGCCTGGAACTCTCGGCAGAGTCCCATGCGAGTCTGTATCAGGAGGCTGAAGGGTCTGCGTTGGAAGCCTAGAGATGGCGTTCGCAGGCAACAGCAGAGACTGGAGCTCCTCCGAAGAAGCAGAAGCAAGACTTCCTTCTTTCTTTTCCAACTCCTTCCAGGCTACAAGCCTATTGGCCAGCACCACCGCACCCTGGGCGGGTCTTCCGTCCTCAGTGAGTCAATTATCCACACACTCCGGATTGTGCTAAACCAATTCGCTAAGCATTTCTCATTCAAGCTGATGCCACAGTTAACACAAGGCCCTTTCTAAATCCGTGGCATTTTTATTTGCGTTGCTCTTCCTTCTCTTATATCCTACTCGTGTTCTAGAGAAATAATAATCAAAGAAAAACTGCAGACCAGCGAAGGTCAATGAATTTCAGTTCAGCGTGCCAAATTGAATAAAGCAGTAGTGGCTCTCAGCTTTAGATTGAGAAGCAAAGAACCTAGACCCAGCATAGCTGGAAAACAGACTGTGATCAGTTACCAATGTCTGTCGTGGGCATCGGGAGGATTTTGGCAGCCCAGGGCCTTCACTGTTCCAGATAGTACTTTATTGTCCATTTTTTTAGAGAACATCACCACAGAGAGAAACTTAGTTTCTGACCACAGATAATGAGAAATGATTTTTTTTAATTGTTTCCATGCTGCCCTTAAGATACGTGCTCCTCTTGAGATAGTCAGGATGCCATGTTTCAAATGTAAATAGCCCCTGACATCCATCAATGTCTGGGTGGCTGAATAAGCACCATGGACTATAACAGTGTTCCTTTTCTAATCTTCAGGCATCTTTTTATTTTTGTGAGCTGATGTATTACCGCAGTGAGGGGACTTTCTCACACATTCTGCTCACGATAACGG
Organism: Hystrix cristata; assembly: GCA_004026905.1. Classification (NCBI taxonomy): domain Eukaryota; kingdom Metazoa; phylum Chordata; class Mammalia; order Rodentia; family Hystricidae; genus Hystrix; species Hystrix cristata. The sequence continues at coordinate 6,299 of PVJO010009027.1, read as the reverse complement.
ATGAGGTGTGAAATCGATTCTGAACACCTAGGAGGGCTATGATATATCATTGTACATTAGGCCTTGGGGAGCTTGGCTGGATGAATCCCAGTTGCACTCAGAATCCAACCGTACTTCCGGAAAAGGAACATTTAGTGACTCCAGATATATTAAATACAGATGTCTCACACCCACCATCCATAAGGGTCTCTTTTTCATTTGTTCAATGAACAAATATCAAAAGAACACCTAGTATGTGCCAGCTACTATTGCAGAAGCTGTAACTTTTGCCACACTCAGGAGAAACGAGGTCTCTTTAGACTCACTTATCCCTAGAGCTGGCTGCCTTCCCTAATCACGAGTTATTCTCACCACTGGGTAAATATACAAACAGCTTGCTGCAAGGGAAACAGTACCCAAGGTGGGCATCAGCCCGCACTTTTCTGGACTGCAGGAACATAGAGGAGCTAACCTAACCTGATGATGGCTGACAACTTTGTCAAGACTTCCACACTATCAGTGCAAGGATGAGCCCGTAGAAATACCTAACGAAGGTGTATTTGGAGTAAGCCCCTCAGAAAGTCACCAAGTTGAGGAGGAGCTTCAGGCCATAGCTTTACTAATGTGAAACTGGGTAGGAGACACCTGGAAAGAATTATCTTTTCTCCCGGTCAATTCCTAAAGCTGTACTTTTAGCTAAGGATTGGGTTTGGGAAATGGCAGGCCAGACATCAAAATCGTATTATAAAGTTATTGGGGTTTTTTGCTTTTCCTTTTTTATTTTTTAATAAATACCCCTGTCTCTATTCCCCCACATCTACTACTACCTGTGAAGGTTGGGGTTAGGCTCCAGGTGTATCTACTTGGAAAATGTACCCAGCATGATTCTGATGAATCTAGAAAATTCGGCGTTCAATTTCCACTTAGATTTAATCCGGGCCTCTGTCAAAATACAAGTTTCAAATTTTGGCAAAGTTGGGGAGATATAAACCCACTGGACTGGAAATCAGGAAACTTCATTTTTGATCCTAATTTTTTTCTGTAATAGGCTATGTTACCGCCAACCACACTTCAGTTTTCTGTACATACAATGAGGGAACATACGATGTACATTCATCGTACGTTCCCTCATTGTGCATACAGTGAAGGGAAAAGGAGAACATGACCTCTAAACTGTCTAAAAGAGTTTAGATAATGCAGCTACATTTTTCACACTTGCAGGCAGCTTTCAGACAATAATTGATTAACCCCCAGTATAAATTATAACTGTTAAATAGTTCTTATAGGAAAGCAACGCATATTTAAGACACATTAGTGTGCCAGAGCAGTCCACAGCATAGTTAAGTGTCTTTGGGAGCTATAATTAAGCTTCTCAGGTGTTCCGTGTGCAGTGTTAAACTCCTCAGCAGCAGACTCGCCCTTGCGACAAGTACTTGTTATTCCACCTCTGTTTCCTGCCTCTCTACCCATAAAAGGCGAGGTGTATTGGGTGGTTAATAACTGGCGTTAAGTGGTATACTGGTTTTCCCTAACAATACACCTACAAATTTATTTTTCTTACTAAGAATCTAGAATTGTGTCTTCGTATAGAATTTAATGGACAGACTTTTTGCTTAGTCATTTCCATTTGATTACTCTATTTGCACTTTTGTTCTGACTTTCTGCCTCTCTATACCACTTTCATACACCTGTAAAAAGTCTCTATGCTCTTGGCTCAGAGAACACACCAGAGTAAGAACAGCAAGATTCTTATATCTATTATTTTTCCATAAAGAGAAACTACTCTAAATACAGAGGAATGTGATAACAATCTGGTCTTCTTGCCCACTTAAACTAATTATCCACACACTTCTCCCCAGCCAGGCCACAGTCCAAAATAAACAAGCATAATTGTCCAGGAATTCGCCAGTCCACAGCGGACTCAGCCCATAGCCAGCTTCGGACCATGGCTTCCGTTTCACCATTTCCCTAGAGTCACAGCATGTCACACATACCAAATGGCCTGGAGTGCTTACTTTGGGGATCTGTATTTTCAACATATTTCCTTTATCAATCACGTTCCAGTCAGAAAAACAACAATGCAGGGGGATTTAATCTAAGACATCATTATTGGATCTGCTATCTATGTGGAGTAACAAAACATCTTAGTCCAGTAACTTCAAAGAACCATTTCACATTCCTGGTGAGTCTGTTGATCACTAGATTGCTTTCCTAGTCTTGGACGAGCTCTCTTACATCCCGTAGATAACTCTAGGCCATTTTGGTATATGTGGCCTAAGACCATTTTTGGCCAAATACAATTTTCAAGAGACGGAGGAGATCAACTTGTTATTTTCTTCCCTCTTAGGTGGTTTATAATGAAAATTACCTGTAAGCAAACGTTCACTCTGTTTCAATATATGGCAAAGAATTCCAGCGTCAAGTGAATGTCCTATCATTGGCAAATGTTCATTTTTCCATAATTTCTAGCCTCATTCCCTCAGGTTGCAGTTTTTCTCTCTTTCCTCTTATTTCTTGCTCCGAAGGAAAAAATAGTGGCTGGTCAGAACACACTGTACGTACGTACTGAAATATCACACTGAAAATCCTAAGTATGTATTTTTTGTTTAAAAAAACTTTTTAAAAATGTGTAAGGATATGGAAATGTTAACTCTTCTGATTTGCTCATTATACATTATATACATACTGAATAATCATTCTGTACCCCATAAATATATACAATTATAGTGATTTTAAAAAGTAAAATGAAATGTATGCCATTTAAACTCATTTTTAATTTACTCTATCACAGATGGCTTTACTTTTCAATAAACGTTCTTTTACAATTCCATTGATACAGCTGTATAGTATCTCACTGAATACCAATTTGCTTCCATAATACTGTATTTTTAGCTACAGTAGGTTATTTTCAGTTTTCAACATTATAAAATAAAGGGAAACTATTTTTGTATAATATTCTTCACTTGGGATACATCTGTAAAAAGTAGTAGCCGAGTTAAAGGAATATAGTGCATGCTTTAACACTTTAGTACACTTTGTCAATGGTTCTCCAGGGCTGGACCAGTGGACTCCTTTTCAGCAACTTTATAGAGGGGATTTGTGAGCTTCAGATGGAAAGAAAGAAGTACACATCAAAAAATCTGGAGGTCTGCCCCAGACGGTGGTGCTTTATTTTTCTCTCCAAACAAGTTAGTATCTTCATTTTCTTTTGTAGCCTTTGGGCATCTCTTCCTACCCACTGCATCTCCTCCCTGATGCATCCTCAGGCATCAAAGCAACAACTGTAACAACACAAGATCATCCAGAAGCCATTCTCAATTCTTGTACTGTTGTTGTCATGTTTGTGTCTCAGTCAGCTACAGTTCTGCGTAACAAAACATCCAAAATTTAGGATATAATACCCAGAATGTATCTGCTCAGGGTTAGGGTTAGAGTTAGCTCCAGCTACAGGTCTGTTTCCATCTGCTCTATCTGTCTCTATCAGGAGCTCTGACTGAGGGGGCAGTGGCGATCTGGAGCAGGCACTTTTCAGAAAGACCTAGAAAACTGTTAATGCTGCCCACTTGTTCCCCTCTAATGCACTGTGAGGATGCAGGGCAGAGGAGGGAATAAAGACCTGAGAACAGTAACTCCATCTAATACATCATGTCAATTGTTAAAATACTTCTGGGGTGGTCGGTAAAAAGGTATCTCTACTTACTGAGACTACAAGTCACCTGTTAACCCTGCCCAGCTTCAGTAAGCAAAGCCAGTAATGGTCCTCAGAGGGGATGTGGGCAGCTCCTTCGGGCTGCAGATGTGACGGACGATGTGGTAGTAGCAAGGTCCACCTGCTACCCTGGTGGTGCTCACCACTGGCAGGCAATGCAGGCAAGCAAGTGTAGTCAGTCTGCCCCTCGTCCCTGCCAGCGGGTCAAAGTCATAAGGAACTACCGGCATCCAGGTGTGCAACCATCCCTGGGACTGAAGCAACAGTCTGCTGCAGGCCTGCAGGTCAGAGCAGGGCTCTGTAGCAGCCACATCGAAGGAGGGCATCGACGGAACCCAAAACCAACCAGCGACTTGGAAATGAGAACGATCTTATTAATGATATGTCCTACAACTGACACCATGTGCCAGGAAGTTTCAAGTATTATATCAGATATAGAATAAAAGTAATTTTTAAATATAGCTGTTTATGATTTTCCACTTAACTTATATTACCCAGTAAGTTATCAAACCTTTTGAACATCACCCCTGCCTACTATCTTGCCAGGAGTATTAAAATAAATTATTTTATGTGTCCTTGTCCTTCTCTCTGGTGCTGACCCCCAATTTCCGCGGGAATGCTTTCCAGTCATAAAACCAGCACGCCAGCAAACAGAAAGTTCTGTACATGCTTGAATCCCTGATTCCTACAGCTAGGGCAGACTTCCAAGACTATATCCAGGCTCCCGGAGAAAACTGGAACCTGGGTGAGGGAGCTGACGAGAACCCAGCCTTCCTGCCTCCCTGAGGAGGTGACCAAAGTCCAAGGCCCAAAGACAGGCAGCAGAGCAAAAGGGGCTTGAATCCCAGTCCTGCCACTCACCCCCTGTGCGACCTCAGGGAAATTGTTCAATTTTTCTCACTTGCAAAATGTAGAACTTTTACCTCCCAGAATAGATTGGCAGAGTGAGTGAAACTGTGTGTATGTATGTGAGTTTCTGTGTATCTACTGATCTCTCATCATTATCATTATAGCTCTGACTGCTGCCCCAAGGAAGGACTTCTTTTCTCATGATCCAAATGCCCCTCTTCTCAGACACTGCTATGGTCTGACTATGACCCCCAAAGTTCATGTAGTAGAAACTTAGTCCCCAACACAGAAGGGTTGAGGAGTGTGACCTTTAAACAGAGATTAGGTCATGTGAGTTCTGCCCGCATGAACAGACGAAGGCCGTTAGTGAGTTCCTGATAGAAGTTCAGTCCCCCACTCTTTCTCTTGTGTGCATGCACTCTGGCCCTTCTGCCTTTCTGCCAGGGAAGATGCAGCCAGAAAGTCCTCAACCAGAGGCAGCCCCTGGACCTCAGCCGTTCCAGGCTCCAGAACCACAAGCCCAATAAACGTCTACTCAAGTTACTCAAGGTATTGTTATCAGCACACAAAACAGAGTAAGACAAATCCTCTCTCCAAGGACAGCGAAAAGAGCCTGAAAGGGCAGAAAGTGGGCAATGGACAAGTTGACAGTTGACTGTACTGTGAACAACAAAGCTTGTCTAGATACACCAAGGGATACAAACGACCATGAATTTAGTACTCAGGGATTCAGCATCACTGTGGTTCTGTAACACCGTCACACAGGCAGCTGAAAGCAGTGTGCACAGGGACCTATCGGGTCTGCTCTTGGATCCAAGTACTTTAAACTCTCACCGGTGACACAGGAAACACTTTCCAGGAGAATGTGGCAGGCACCAGAATGCTCCACTAACAAAACCCTCTAGCAGCAACTTTAACTTAATTAGGAGAGGAAAAAACTACTGTGAAAAAGAGGTACACCGAGTGAAAGCTGTATCAGTTTTTAAAGGTCGAAATCTACAACATGCATAATTAGGAGAAAACTAGCATAACCTAACTGAAACTAGGATCCACATCTGGTCACATTCAAAATAAACACAATGTTTATAGCAGTCCAGTTCATAATAGCTACAGCCTAGAAGCAGCCTGGATACTCGTCAGCAGATGACTGGATAAACAAAATGTGGTATTTATATATAAAGGAATATTACTCTGCTATAAAGAACGACAAAAAATAAAAAATAAAAAGAAAGAATGACAAATTTGAGTTATTTGTAGGAAAATGGCTGCACCCGGAAAATATGCTGAGTGAAAAGAATCAGATACACTAGTTTAAATACCATGTGGTATCACTCGTTTGAGTGAGGCAAAGTGCAAAGAAAATGATAAAGGACAGACAGGGAAGTGGTCCAAGGGAACAAGGCAGAGGGGTGGGGAGGACGGAAGGGGAAAATGAGGTGAATAAAGATGTGCTGTGTACAGGATCCTAGTAACTCCAATTGATGTACACATTATGCCATAATATGAGCTAAGACAAATAATATCAGTAAGTATGTAAAAGGTGACAGGAAAAGCAGAGGAGGAGGGGGGAGGAGGAGGGAAGGAGAGTAGGAAAAAAACAAGCTGTAGTATGTACATATATCTGCTCCCCAAGATGATTGTGTGAATTACAAACATGTACTAATAAAATGAAATAAAACTTTCAAAAAATACAATGAAAAAATATGCCAAAAACCTTCTCTATCCCTATTTAAAAATAAATAAGTACAAATCCAACTCCAAA